>JAIUZE010048962.1:0-14174 GCA_022085475.1 Heliosperma pusillum
ACTAATGAACTCCTTTATTTGTACTTTTCGGAACTAATGAAATCTGAGTTTACAATGAGTATGATGGGAGAACTTGGCTTCTTCCTTGGGCTACAAATCAAGCAAACTCAAGATGGTGTGATGATTCATCAACAAAAGTACATAAAGGAGATGCTAAGGTATTTGGATGCGAATTACGCCGAAAGCGAGTATGTTAGTGCCGCATTGTGTTGCGCGCAAATTATATGGGTTCGACAACAATTGAAAGACTATGGTATTGTATTCGATTTCACTCCTATTTTTGTGATAATACAAGTGCCATTAACATTTCTAAGAACCCGATACAACACTCGAGGACTAAACACATTGACATAAGACATCACTTTTTACGTGATTATGTGGAAAAAGGTCAAATCCGTCTTAACTTTTGTAGAACTAAAAATCAAATTGCCGACATTTTTACAAAACCGCTTGAAAGAGAACAATTCGTAAAACTTCGGTTGGAAATTGGTTTGTTGGATTGCGCATAATTCTATGAGTAGACGATTTGCCTCAATGATTGATTAGAGTGGTTAATACATTTAAATGTGTACATATTTGATTAAGTGTGTTTTATTAACCATGTTTGAATGTTAATTAACAAGTATTATCCTTTGTGTAATAATGTGACATGCATAGAGCCAACAAAACAACTCACCAAAATATCACATTACCTTTCCTCCTTCTTCATGCCTTAACCATCCCACATATAACCTCCCTCATACCTTCCATAACACTTACCTTTCTACTTGAAATAATGCCTCCCAAGAAAGCCTAACTCAAAACCGTCAAACAAATTCGGGATTCATTCAAACCAAAGCCCACGACTCCCTCTACATGTTGGTTGTGGTGTGATTATCAATGAAGTTGTAGAGAACATTGAGAAAGAAATTGAGGAAAATGAAAAAGTGTTTTGGAGAAGAAGAAAACGAAGAGGAAAACGAGAAGGGAACCGAAAAAGGAGATGGAGAAAAGGAGATTGTTAAGGAAAAAGAAGTTGAATTTGAAAAAAGAAAAAAAAAAAAAAAAAGGTGAAATAAAGATTGAGAAAAACAAATGAAAAGGGCAAAATCGAGTTGAATGAGGAACAAATCAAGGAGTTGAATGATCTTTTTGATGATGAAGATTTGTTTAATGATGGTGAGAAAACCGAATTGAAAGCAAAACCCGTCAAAAGAGAAGTGTGAGGTTGGGAAAAACAAAGAGGTAGTGGAAGTTCGGATGGAAACTACGTAGTTGAAGACTATTCTTACCGATCTTACCAAAGCCGGGAAAAACCGATAATGGATATGATGATGAGGACGATGACATGTCCTAGACCTCTCGGCCCTACTCTCTTCTTAACCTATCATTTTGCCTAACCAAGCCTTATATTATTTTGCTCATGGCTATATGTTTGTTATATTGTTGCATGAACTTGGTAGTATTTGTTTAATTTTCGTGAACTATGTGGTTTGTAAACTAACTTTGTCACTTTGTTGCATTAGAATGTTATTCTTCCTACTTGATGATGTCAAGAGGGGGAAGTTGTTAAAATTGTGTGCATGTGTGATCCAATAACTCTTAGGCTTGCGTTCACCGTAAATATGTTAGCTTAGCGATTTGAAATTCTACTTAAGTTAGTATAGACTTGACCAAAGTACCTTGACCATGTATGCGTCTTATATTGATCATGTTTTGACTTGTGATATGTTTAGACTTGTGAACCTTGACCATAGATTGAGGGGGAAGAACACATTCAAATTTATTTGTCTTGCCATCATCAAAGGGGGAAATTGTTGAAACCATTTCTAGATTAGATTGGTTGATGATGCCTTAAGACAAATTAATCTTATTGTTAAAATAATGTGTGCCTCTTAAGTTTTAATCTTATAGCTATGGAAGCTCAAATAATCGTTCAAGGTTGCACAAGAAGATCAAGAGATGAAGATCGTCATTGTTAGAGTCATAGTGTTGTATAAGAGATCATTAAACTCGATTCATGCTAAGTACTTCAAAACTGACAGTGACATGTCACTGTGGTTTCTGACTCTTAAATATTTCGAAAATGTTTAACTCTTGAAAATAGTTTTCCAAACTTTTGATCAACATTTTACATTGCTAAAAATTCTGGTTTGATCTTTATAATTGGAAGAAAGCTTTTAGTTGTCTTGGAGAAGAGGTAGCTTGCACAAAAAGACACTTGCCAAAAATGGGTTGTTTACTTTTCTATATTTGGTCACTACCATTTATGCTCTTTCTTGATGAAAAATCTAACCCTTATTTTGTCTAAGTGTGGCTGCCAAATTAAGGTGACTAGTAAGCTTGATTACTTGTGCAAGTAATTCATTTGGCTTGCATAAGGGGTCATGGTTTCTTGTGCCTTAATTGACCTTCTTGTTCTTCAAGCTTCATTTCTTTAATATTTTTAACACTTGTGTACTTCATTGTAGTGTGTTATTTTAATGTGTAGTATACTCTACTCTACATTATAAATACCACACTTATTTCATTTGAACAAGTGTGCAACAACAAAATATTTTCAAGCTTAAAAGACTTTGAGTTTTTATGGAGTAAATTATCTTTGCAAAATCATTTAACATTTCATACTTAATTGTTTTGCAAAATATTTTTCTTAAGTCTTTTACAAAGAGCTAGTTCGTTGCAACAAAGCATGTATTGTGTTCGATGATCTCGAGTTAGTACTTAATCGTTTTCTCCACCGTTCATTTTGTGAACATTTTGAGAAACACAAGTCTTGTAACAAACGAGTAGAACAAGTCTTAAGATAGAGTTATCTTGAGCAACTAGCAACTCGAAAGAGTTGGGGAAGTCTCTTGGTGGAGTAGTCTTGAGCAATAGCAACTCGAAAGAGTTGGGGAAGTCTCTTAGCGGAGTAGCTTTGAGCATAAGTCTTGGTGCGGAGTAGCATTGAGCAAATAGCAACCGGAGTAGGTTGGGGAGTTGTTTTATTATTCGGGGTCTTTGTTTGTATGAGTTTACTTCAAAGATGTTTAATAAGATAACGTTGGATGTAGGTCGAGGAGTAGTGACCGAACCAATTTAAAAAACATCTTTGAGTTTTGTCTATTTCGTTTTTAATATTTCCGCTGCATTCTGATATCACTGTTGATTGCACTGTGACATTTACTGGCTGAATCGTTGTTGAATACTTCTTACTTTTTAGTTCTAAGTGTCAACTTCTTCTTTCTTCTAAGTAGTGTCTTAGTGATCATAGAGTTTTTAAAGAAGCTTTAATTAAGCTTAAAATTTTAAATAGACACCTAATTCACCCCTTCCCCCTCTTAGGTGATCTCGCCCTTGACTCTTCAGATATATCTATGGAACCTATATACATTTGCGCGTGCGATATATTATGGACTCAATGATGGGGGATATTAAATGGAAGTCTATTTTGATTGTCGACATATAATCTATTATTATGAATTTCGTGGACCTGAAGTCCATTCATAGACATGAAGTCAATCAAAATTATGAATATTGGAAAAGAAACTGTACAGTTTGCATTATCGAGTCATCATGTGCATATAGAGATTAAGTTAATAATTGCATCGTAGTTTTAATATATACATTATTATCGCATTATAGTTAGAATATGTTGTTTAGAATAATTTCATATCATTTGCATGCACATGATTAATTATATTTTTATACGTAGCTAAATGTTTAAAAGGAGAAATATATTTACTCGTATAAGGATAACTCCTATAGGAGCCTCTTAAGAATGATCATCGATTGTTAATGGTTGATCAATCGAGTTTTTGATAGCATGATGAAATATATAAACCTCTACCATACACTTGAATGATATCGTGATTAGTTCCAAAATTGATAATTTAAACTCGTGTAGAGTTTTCTTGAATTGTTATTACCTCAACTTGAAGTTTTAGCATATGAGAATTTAGATTTGAGCGAGTTTCTTACTAAACATGTGAAATTAGTTTATGGTCCGGAAGTACCATAACGATTAGAATAATGTTATGGAAATCTAGAATGGAAAAATGCCAATCCATGCATATATGATTTAGCAAAGAAAATTGCTCATACATATTAGATGAATAATTCAATAATTATCAAATTGATTCTCGAGAAGAGTGCTACACTCTTTTTTCCTTCGTCTAGGTTTTTTGTCCAATGGGTTTTTTTCTAGCAAGGTTTTTAACGAGTTAACACTAAGCACATTATTATGCTATAGTCATGATCATCATAAATGTTGAGTTGACTATTCCACATATATAAGTATAACAAAATCACTTGAGATGAAGATCTAGAAGTTATCACAAATGACAATGTTCAGATTATAAATTCCGAGAAATTATGACAACGAAAATTATCAAGGATTTCTATTGGTCGAGGACATCAAGTTTATCAACTACGATGAACTTATGTTTCAAGGATTGAGAAGCTACATCAAAGCATGGATCATTTCAAGATCAGAAAGTCTCATTGAAGAGGGATCGACCCGTCTTAAGTTTAAGATGAGTCAAATCCCCCTCACAAAGGGCAAGTGAGGGGCTTCATTTGCCACCCACTTGCACCCCACTTACCCATTGTGAGGGGGATTTGACCCGTCTTAAACTTAAGACGGGTCGATCCGTCTTCAATGAGAATTTGTGTTTCAGGATATATCAAGCTATGTCATCATTAGGGGGAGTAAAAACAAGATGCACTCTTTTTCCTTATCCTTGGTTTTATCCCATTGAGTTTTTCATGGAAATGTTTTAACGAGGCATCTTGTTATTCGTGTGTAAGGATTTTAACGAGGCGTCTTTTTCAGAAATGGACATCCAAGGGGAGTACTGTGAAAATTATTGTGGATACCCATAAGTCTCACTATAATGGATGTTCATAAATATAGAATATTTCTAAATATGTCCTTTTGCATTCCTATGGCATAACTCTCGTTTGTACTCGTGTATATATATACCTTTGTGGTAAAAAGATATGGATATCTCTCTCACCATCTCCCACTTATTTATTTATATATTATAACACTTCTATTCCTTTAATGCTGCATAATGTTTTGTGTTTGTCTGTATGGTCAACATTGTTCTTAACTGGTGTGATTTTTAACAGAATAAAAACGCACACGAAAGTTGGACAATAGAATGATACATTTTAAGGTAGTAGGTAATTTGTATTATGAAATATTAATACGTGTAAGGATAAGTTTACTCAAATAATTTAAATATCTTATTTGTATATGACATGTTAGTCAGCAAAGTGGCCTTTTTATATTCTATTTAGACATTTTAAAATAAAAGTTATCAATTGATCATGATTAAAGAGATGTTAAAATGATATTATAGTTGGATTGGTCAATTAATTTTTGTCATCTATATTTTTGGAGATCACCCAAAGGTGGGTAATTGAATAGAGTTAGTGATTATGAAAGAGTTAATTATCCATAAATTGAGTCTAATAGTGTGTATATCCAAAGATAACATTCTTATTTGACTCATGTGTGTTATAATTAATTGTTAAAGTACATATTAACATCAATGATGGTTACTTATGTTTAAGTGTTGCCCAAAGGTCATTTAAATACATGTATGAAAGTTTATATAATATTATTTGAATCTGTATGATAGTTTTTTCAAAGCATTAATGGGTGTAAACATGTATAAATGTTAGCAGCTTCTCCAAATATGTTTGCCTTCGCTGACTCTTTCGTAAAGTTTCATGGGCTGAATTATAATGAATGGTCTGAGAAAATCCAATTCACATTGGGTATAATGGCATTGGACATTGTCATCCTCCTTAATGAGGAGCCTGCAACCATTACAAATGATAGCTCCGAAGCCAAAAAGGCTCATTATCAGGCTTGGGAGCGATCTAACAGGTTGTGTTTGACAATGACCGATATATAACATCAAATCATTTCTGCCTAAGACAGAGAAAACAAGGGAATTCATGCTCAAAGTAAAGGAGTGTTCACCGTCGCAGTTGGCTGGCAAGTCAATTGTTGGTAGCTTAATGGGTGAGTTGACCACTAAAAGATTTGACTGGTCTCAGCCGATTCATGACCATGTGACACATATATGTCTAACCTGGCAGCAAAGTTGAAGACTTTAGGGATCGATGTAAGTGATACTTTATTGGTCCAATTCATTATTAATTCTCTACCTTGTGCGTTTGGCTAGTTTCAGGTGAACTATAACACCATTAAAGATAAATGGAACTATCAATAATTAAAAGCCATGCTTATACAGGAAGAGGGGAGATTAAAGAAGATGAAGGATCAAGTTATTCATTTCCCGAGTCATCATGGTTCCAGCTAGTCATGGCTGCGAATCGGGTTCGGACCGGGCTCAAAGCGGGCCGGGTATGGCTGGTCTGACCCGGAGAATGCCCGTGTAGGGAGCGGGTCGGGCCAGGCTGATGGGGGAGTGACCCGGACCCGGGCCTGAGGTGGGTCGGGCTAGCATGCCTTGTTGTTGTTTTTTTCCTTTAAAAATGACGGTCTAGGGCGGACCGGGCTGGGAAAATAGAACCTGGGCCCGGCCAGAGGGGAGAGCAGGCTAGACCGGGCCTGGCCATGGGTCGGGTCAATTGTGGCCCAATGGGCAGGCCAAGCCGGTCTGACCCGTTCTTTTCCCCATGTCTAGTACCAGCAGAAGTAAGGCTAAACCGAGTAAGAAAAGTAAGAAGGGAAAATATTTCTTTAAAGGACTTGAAAGTTCAATCCAAAACGAAAAAAAGTGTCACCTTTGCAAGAAAACGGGACACTTCAAGAAGGATTGTCTTAAAAGAAAGGGATGGTTTGAAAAGAAAGGCAAACATTATAGTTTTGTTTGCTTTGAATCACATCTTATAGAAGTACCTAATAACACTTGGTAGTTAGATTCTGGTGCAACTACTTATGTTTCTCACATTAAACAAGGATATCGTATGATCCGACCCATAAAAGGAGCTGAACAGTTTGTATCCATGAGAAACAGGATGAAGGCACGTATTGAAGGCATAGGGACTTACAAATTAATCTTAGATACTGGTTGTCATCTGGATCTTATAGATTTTCTCTATGTACCTCATTGTGCTCGAAATCTTGTATCATTGAGTAAATTGGATAATTTAGGTGTTAATTCCAAGTTTGGACATGGTGTTTTTTCTATGTACAGTAATTAATACTTTTATGACAGTGGTACTTTGATTGATTCACTTTATAGGTTCAATCTTGATGTTAACTTTTCTGATACCCTATTTTATGTTGAGAGTCAAGGTATTAAAGTAGTGCATCAAATGAACAATCTGCTTACTTGTGGCATCAAAGGCTAGGTCACATATCCAAAGAACGGTTAACAAGGTTGGTAAAAGATGAAATTCTACCTCAATTGGATTTTAGTGACTTAGATGTGTGTGTAGACTGCATTAAAGGTAAGCAGACTAAACATACAATAAAGAAACCAGCTATAAGAAGCTCTTAGGTTTTAGAGATTATACACATTGATATATGTGGACCTTTTGACATTCCATCTTGGAGTGGTTAAAAGTATTTTATCACCTTTATAGATGATTTCTTGCGGTATGGTTTCACTTATCTGTTGCATGAAAAGGCTCATTCCGTGGATGTCCTTGAGATATTCATAAATGAAGTGGAAAGGCAGATAGAAAAGAAAGTGAAAATTGTGAGGTCTGATAGAGGTGATGCGTTTTATGGAAGGTTTGCTGAAAAGGGACAATGTCTTGGTGCATTTGCAAAGTTCCTTGGTGCATTTGCAAAGTTCCTTGAAGGTAGGGGTATTTGTGCACAGTATACAATGCCCGATACACCTCAGAAGAATAGTGTTGCTGAAAGGCGGAACCGCACTTTACTTGAAATGGTTAGGAGCATGTTAAGTTATTGTTCTTTAAATTACCTCCTTTATTATGGACCTATGCATTATAGACTGCAACTTATGTTTTAAATCGGGTCCCTAGCATAGTAGTTCCTAAGACTTCTTATGAACTATGGACGAGAAGGAAACCGGGTTTAAGACATCTTCGAGTTTAGGGTTGCCCAGCAGAAGTAAGGTTGTGTAATCCAAATGAAAAGAAGCTAGATCCTAGGACAATCAGTGGTTATTTCATTGGCTATCCTAAAAAGTCAAAGGGATATATATTTTACTGTCGTAATCACATTACGAGAATAGTATACTGTAAACGCTAGATTCATTGAGAATGGTCAAACTAGTGGGAGCATTGAACCACGAAAAGTGGACATTAAAGAAATTCAGGGTGAAGTTCCTTCTCCAGAAGTTGCACGCAAAGTTTTTGAACCAATTATGCTATCACAGTTAAATGACATAATAGAACAACAACGAAATGAGGTGCAAGACCCACAGAATGATAATAAAAATGATGATCAAGTCACAGTTAAAGGGGAGAATAATATGTCACGTGAACAGCTAAGGCAATCTGTAAGGCAAAGAATATTAGCCAACATTCCACAAGAAGAATAAAGGTGATCTATAAGAGAAAGAAGCTCAGCCATCTCAGATGACTACGAGACATATAACATTATTGAGATTGAATGTGACTTGAGCATTAATAAGATCCAGTCTCATTCTACAAGGCCATGGAAAGTGATAATTATGAAAAGTGGTTAATTGCCATGAAAGAGGAGATGAAATCTATGGATGACAACAAAGTATGGGACTTAGTAGTGTTGCCTGAGGGTTCTAAGGCCGTTTAATAAGGGTCAAATACTAACACATAATGATAATAAAGACAACAAATTTAGTATTTTCTAGGTAATAAATGAGGTGATTTTGTATGTATTTAATCCGTCTTAAACTTAAGACGGATAATGCCGTCTTAAATGGGTATTTAAGAAATTTTTATACCGTAAGTTTTGTTTAAGACGGGTTATTCGTTTTAAACTTAAGACGTGTCAAATAGTACCACTAATGAAATAAAGACAAAACTTTTGGTATTTCCTAGGTAACAAGTGGGGTAATTTGAAATTTATTTAACCCGTCATAAACTTAAGATAGATAATGTTTGTCTTAAATAAGAATTTGTGTTTTTTTTATATTGGTTGTTGCTATACCCAGTAAAAGTTTGAGTCATAAATAGTAATTTTTAATTATTTATGTGAGTAACTAATTGTTGATGTACCGTAAAATATGAATAATTATTTATACAATTTTTTAGCATTAGTTATTCATATAATATTTTTAACACAACTTTATCCATAGTGTGACATATATTTTAATGAGATTTTTTACGTATATAATATTTTTAGATATACACTGGTCAATTTTCATTTTTTATGTCTAATAACTCTCAATCTGTACTACGTGAAAGTTCGGTCAAAGTTATTTATTTTAGACGTGCACGGGTTAAAACTTTCTTTTTGTCTTCTGCGCGGGCTTAACTAAATGTAAAATGGGTATAACAATTTTTAATTTCACCAATTCTATGTTAATTTCCGACTGGAATATATATAATTTGTCAGCTTTTTTCAGCCGCTCGAGTAACAAGACCACATAAAAACTCAAATTTAGCTAACAAGAGTATAGTAGTATAATAGCTACACAACAAATTGACTGACTCTAATATATCATTTTTACTAATACTAATTCGAAGCAAATTCAAATCCAAAATCTTCTTTATAACTCATTTTATTACGTTGCCAAACTAAAATTGTTAAACAAAAAGTACGGAGATTTAAAGTATTACTCCTGGTTTTGTAGATAAATTTAAAACATGATAATTATTTTAGTACTCTCTCTCTCGCAAGTCTCTCTCTAAAAATCCCCAAAAAACCACAACTTCTTGCTCCACTAGAGCCGCCACCCTCCTATCTCTCCTCCCGTACTTCAATCCTTTCGCCGGAGATGAGGCTATGCCATGGCCCATCTCCGACGAACCTTCATTTCCATATTATTTAGCAAACTCTTCTTCGATTTATGTTCCGTCTCGCCGTGATATAGATCGTTGTTCTTTTGAGCTTTCCAGAGTTCCTCTATATGGTCCTTTTGTGGTTCGTTCATCAGTTTCTAATGTACCGAGCGTCGCTTGTTCCTGTACCACTGTCGCCGCCGCTGACTGATGTGCCATCTCCGATGGGCTTATTAAGAAGGTGTTCCCACTTCCCCCCGCCCATTCCCCCACCTTCGAAGATAAGTTTGTCGGTCCTCCAACGTGGTCCTCTAAGTCGTTGTTTCTTTGTTGTTTAATTTTTTTCCCGTTAGTGCTTCCCTTGGAGTCTTTGCATAATCGAGTCCGGTGTTCCCCATTCCCCTTGCCCCTTCCCCCATCGGTTCGTCTGTGCATGTTTGTCTCGGGGTTGTGCTTTCTTTACACGTCGTCTTTTGTGGGTCATTGGGTTTTGTCGGTCGGTTTGGGGTCGGGTAGTGGTTTGGTCTGTCTTTTTTCTTTTATCCGGTCTGTATTTTAGGCCTTGATGGTGTGGAGCTGAAGGTTCACTGGGTTTGTCTCCGTCTTGTGTTTTCAAAGGGTTGTTCCTCGCTGTGTGGGACATTAGTTGGTTAGAGTGTGTTAACTTGTGTGGTCAGGTCGATTTGGATTGTATGTGTAAGGGTTGATTTGTGGTGTTGGGTGGTTTGGATGTGGTGGTTCCTCATCAATCTCAATGCAGTGTCATCAATTAGTTTTAGTTATTTTGTTGTTTCTAATAATATCCCATCAAAGGAGACCTTCTGGGATTAGCCTTGTTATTAGTCTTTCCTTATGGTATCTACTATCTCAGATAAATAATTATTCCTATGGGGCGTTGTGTTGCTCGGGCCCTATAGGTGTCATAGTTTCCCCGCTATGGAACATGGGACTCTTAAAGGCGTCATTGCTTATGATTTTGACTTTGGCCTATATTGGTTTTACAGTAAATCCGTTGTCGAAATCTTTGGTTGGGAAGTTGGTTGGGAGGAGCTCTTTTTTTCTTCTTATCGTATTACTGGACTTCTTGGGCTGGTCTTTGGAGTGCCATCGATCACCACGGTGTAGGAGAATCTTCTCCGCTGAAAGCAAGCTTGCTTGGCTCGCTCTTCCCCTTTTAGCACTTGTGGCGTAAGTGCACCTGGTACAATTCAATGGCCTATGGAAGTTATTAGTAATGTTGATGATTTAGATGATGTTGCTCGCGGCCGATCTTCTTTCTGTTGGAGCTAGTGTCCTCCAGTTAGTGCAATAACATAAATAAATCTCTGTAGGTTCACAGGGTATACTTTGTATAATAATCAGTTGATTAACGTTTATCAATAACGGTTGGCTTGCTAGATAAGTTTGACGTTATTGTCATACAGATGGCGGTGATCAACTGGTCCCTAAAAGTCACACCTATAGGATGTGTTTGAGAGATGTGATTATTTGAGAAAATAATCATATTGATACCCTATTATATGACTAAAAGGTTAGTCAGTGTAATTGACTAAAAGGTTAGTCAATGTGATGATGAGACGAAAGTTAGCTGAGACGAATTAACTGTAATTCGTAAAATTGAATATAAAAAGTTATATTTAATTATAGTATATAATGTAAGCTAATTAAACATAAACCGTTATAATTAATTGGCAAATTATAAATATACGGATATTTATAATTAATGACGGATTATAATGTCGGTCCATGTAAAACGACGATTATAAGATATTACATTATATTGGAAGCTAAAATGACCGAAACACGGTATCCAGATACACTCGGGTTTTCGGGTCAATGGGTTGATATTTGAGGAGACCAAATCTCCTCATATAAAAGAAACCCAAAAAGGTGCCGTGAGGGGATGGAGAGAATAAGAGTAAAATTCCAAAACCTAGTTTTCTATTCTCTCTGGCAGCCTCCATCTAACATCACACAAACTGACAAAAGTCATCAGTAACTTTTGACATAAACACAAATCAAAAGTTAACAGTAATTTTTGATAACTTCTAGCAACACAAGGGTATTTCTCGGAGCATCTTGGGTGCAACGATTAGGAGGATATCTACTTTGATATCTCTGTTCTTTACGCCAATTGCTAGGACCGGAGGTTGATTACTAAATCTCTACTATTCTTATTGTTTTCGTTTATGACTCTATAATCAAATTATTACTTTTCGTTATAATCCTATTATAATTGTATTGTGGTAATACCGATTTCCCACAAGTGGTATCAGAGCATAGGCCACGAAATTGTTTTAATTTGATTTCATAAACCGAAACTGTTTTCATCCGCTGTGTGTTTGACTCGATCGAGGACTTTAGTGTCTCGATCGAGTTGTTTTTGTGAGTTTTTGTCTCGATCGAGGCTGTTATGTGATCGATCGAGCAGTTTTCTCAAAGGGTTTAATCGATCGAGTAACTGTTTTTGCTCGATCGAAGTGTTTTCTCTGTGTTTTGCTCGATCGAGCACTTATGTTTGCTCGATCGAGCAGATTTCCAAAAGGCTTTGGTCGATCGAATGGTATGCTTGCTCGACCGAGGACTTTAGTGTCTCGATCGAGTGATGTTAATACTTGATCGAGGTCCCTGTTTGTCGACTAGGAAGAATTAATTGATCGAGTTTTCTTCTTGATCGAGTACTTTACTGAATCGTATTTCCTTTCGTATTCGTTTTCATTTAGATTTATTTTGTTATTTTAATCTGTTAAAATAACATAGAATAGATTTGTAGATGTTTTAATTTAATAAAGATTAGACTAAAATGAAAATGAAAATGATGTTGGATGAGTTTATCATTAGAAAGGATTTTAATTTTTCCCTATTTTGTCGATAAGGACCGTTTTGTTGAAAATTTTGCCGAAAGTCTTTCTACTGAAAATTCTGTTTTTCGTGTTCTTGTTTTTGGCCTTTAATTGTACATTATTCGGATTGTGTATAATTAATGTGAATCGGTTCACATATGCTTAATATCTTACATTTTAAAGCAGTTTGAAATGTTTAGGATAGTTCATTTTATCAGTAAAATGAATAGGGATTGTAATTGATGTGGGTAATTACAGAATTACCACATGATTATAATCTATGTTAAATGGTGGTTTGGATAATAAAACATCGTAATAACTGTATTATGTCTTGAATGTTTTATTTTAGTTGATGCTTTTATAATGTTTTTGGGAATGTTTGAATGAATTTTTAACGTAATTTTACAATCAGTTGTAACTTAGTGTGGCCTTAGTAGATTGTGTTACCGTAATGATGGTAACATAGTCTTGGATGTATTTTGAGATCTCGCATCTCCATTATTTTTAGTTTTGGGTTTTGAAATTAGTATGTAATAAATAGGATCTTTGTAATTTTATTTATTGTAATTTCAAAGAAGACTAAAGATGGAGATTGGAGCTCACTCCCGCTGCATGGACCAAGAAGGGTGATAAAGTCAAGCTTCGAGGGTCCAATCTGTTGGATTCCGAGTTGTATTTTATTCTTTTTGGTAGGATAGGCCACACTAGGACATGTTTTTCTTTTACGTTTTTCATTCTCGTTTGCTTTCCATCACATGATAGATATAATTGCATCATATTCCGCCTAAACCAAACCACCTAATAAAATGCATGTAAAATGATTCATATAGGTTGAATATTTTAATCATGGACATACAGATGTCACTCGCTTTTAGGGCCATCACCTTAGTTAAATCATTCTCGAGTTGCTAGACATTCGTTCACTTAAAATGAATTTAAGTTAAGATGATGGGACCTTCCCCTATAAATAAAATTGAGATTAGTCTTTATAGGGAAAACTACTATGAGCCCCTTCTTCGTCGGAAGTCATAATATGACCCCTTCTACGTTGGGTAAGTAGTGAGTGTTGACCTATTTTTATCTCAACATTATAATACGAGTAATATCTCGTGATTATGATGGACTAAAGATAGAATTTACAGAAATTTATCGACCGGGAATTCTAAAAGTAGAATTAGCCAAGAGGTTGGCTTATCAATTTACAGAAATTGAGTCTTGGGATCATTTATAGAATTCTTGAGGGAGGTCAATTGTATAAATGCACGAGTCATCGAATTAAACAGTTTTTCATTAGACTCAAATTTAAGACGATGAAACTTATCATGTTTATTTTTCCCACAGTCATATATTCAGATATAAACTGCTAATAACAATTGGCTGGCCATACTGATGACCCAATGCCAAGTGCCACGCTCGGACGTGAGTCCTGGCTTAAGATGTTCATGGACACTATGAATCAGTCCACGCGACTGAAGAATAACGGGTCCA
>JAIUZE010048969.1:0-17070 GCA_022085475.1 Heliosperma pusillum
AAAAACATCTTTTCATGAAATCTCTCAGAAATTCCAAATACGAACGCGGAATTTCAAAATAAAACTCGGAACAAAAATTTCTATTTTAAAAACTTAAGTTCTACTGAAAAGTGTTAGTAAATATTTTTACTAGAAAAATTGGGTACTTTTCGGGTTGTTACAATCACCCCTCCTTTTAAAAAGTTTCGTCCTCGAAACTTAGAAGAAGGAAAGGAACATATATGTAGGTCAATTCAAAACTGTTAAGAATATCCTTGTAATAAAAATACAGGGTCTTATCAATGAAACGGAAGGTTCTCGTCGGCCGTCAAAAACCTCGTCGTCAAAATCAAAGACTTAAAAGATACATTTTCGCATCAATAAATGAGAAAACTAGTTATCGAACGTCTCCAATAACAAGTCTCAACACTCCTTGACGGTAAAATACTTGAAATCATAAAACATTTCTAAAAACTTTTAATTAAAAATTTCATAGTAAAGGTAATAACTCTACTATCTATGCCTAAAATTTCTAACTAAAGCTTCTAATGATCTTCCTATAAGAACTGATATTCGATAAAAGGAACGGAATATTCGAAAGAATAAATCGAATAGAAAGAAGAAAGAAAGAAGGAAAGAAGAAAGAAGAACAAAGGATGAACCCCAATACTATCTTCCCTCTATGAAAATTCTAATGTCGATTGTAACTCGACAATACTAACTGTACAAGTAAACTAGTCCTCAAGAGAGTGCAATATATTCTCAACATTTCAATCATCGGATTCCTACCAAGATATTTCATAAGTATGCCACATCAAGTAGCAACTCCCAATTATTCCAATTCAATTAAAATCTTCTAAGGTCCATCGAAACTATTATTGGCAATCACCATCAAAATATTTATAATTAAAGAAACAAGACCGCTAACAACCACAAAGTAAAGGACTTACTATGAAATCCTTTAATCCAATTTATTCCAAAAATTCATTACTCCCAACTTATTTACAATGAACCCTCTAATCCTCAAAAGTTGAATCTCGAAACCTCAAAGAGATTAGTCACACAAAACTCGATTCACTTAACTTTTGCCAAACATAGGGCAATGCGACCGTAATAAATTTATTTATCCTTTCCCAACTCTTAATACTTCGGTTTTTGCTTATGTCGATATTCCTCAAGTTGTGTCATCAAATCCTAATTCCACAAAGTATTTATTCCCGTTAGGGTCCAACGTTTAACGACAACAAATTCCCAAGTAACATTAAAAATCACTCAACTTTCTAACCACAACACAACTATTATTAAGCTTATTTCGATCCTCAAAAGATATTGCAACTTCAAGCTTTTATATTTTAAAACCACTAGGATAGTTTCTTCCCAAACTTATTCTCCATTTTCCATAATCATTTGAACACGAAACTAGCTCCATAGGACGGTTAGGTATCATATTCGAAACATCTTCCTCAAGGCACAAACTCTCACCACCATAGGGTGAAATTAGATCTATATCATTTTCCTCAAATCACAAGTTCATTCTAACAAACACTAATATTCCACAAGATTCAAAGTTCTTCCGACTAAGTATAATATACCACCAACCGATGGTTATGACATCCCTAAAAATGTTACAAGAGGGAGGTAAGGATACCAATGGAAAGATGAAGGAACTATCTAGAGTAACTTCCAAGAGGTAAATAGGTTGGAAAAGAAAGAAGTTCCTAGATAGAAGGAAGAGAGCATAATACAATAAGGACGAGAGAATTCATAGATGACGAAGGAATTCTCTTTAATTAAGCTTGCAAATCTTCAAATCTTCGGTAGAGGATACTCCTTCTAGGTAACACATATTCCACCATAAGGCGTAATATTGCTCCTAGCAATTTGGCTAGCCACCCAAGCATAGCCTTCTTGGCAATTGTCTTCTCTATGAGGAGAAACTTGGTTGGCACTAACATCCATCTCTTCCATATGAGGTCCAACCATCTTCATACGAAACAAAACAAATTAAGTTACTCCTAACAATTAACATAAACAAATAGACTACAACAAAAATCCTAATCTACCCTTCTTACCCTTCTATCTCACGGTTTATTATTTTATTAAGGTCAAGTTATTTGTACAAGGGTACACAAACGTGCGTCGGGAGCAAAATAGCTCTGATACCAACTGTGACACCCTCAAATTTGCGGAAAGAAAAAAAATAATTTAAATACATAACGAAGGGTGTCATAAATACAAAGGTTCATTACAAAAGAAAATTTATATTATACATAAAAATTATACAAGACGGGAGACATATCTCCCGTATAAATACGGAAATAAAACGAGTGTATAATAATATACAATCTAAGAACCGAATATAGGTCCAAGGTAAATACTTCGCTCGCTAGCTCGTCAATGTACCCCCAATATGCATTCACCACCTGTTCGACCGCATTAAATATAAACACGGAAGCCACAGTCAGTGGGGAGTAACTCCGAGTTCTCCCAGCCACGAAATGTCGAGTTTAATAAAACATGAATAACATAAAAGCAATGTATATGGAAAATACAAAACCTTAACATATATTATATGCTTTTCATGTTATGAAACAATTAACTAACATATAACCTAGCATATGAAAGCTATCATGTGAATCCGATAATCAAATATAACACGAGGTAGGGAAGCTGGTATGCTGGCTCAGCGGTTACCATGTAACATGGCCCTGATACACTCAAACCCTAATCAACACATAATCATGTGAATCAGTTAACAATCGGTAATCCAAACTCTATCAATCCTAGCCGGCTTGCATCTCACCTTCTAGAACTCATAGAATCATACATACATGAAAGACCAATACCTCTACAAACAGGCATAAGTTCCTAGTGCAGTCAATAGTCGACTTCTGTAACTCGAGGCTATACCACAAGGTAGGAAAACCTCCTAGTCCTAGACTGATCAGACCTAGCGACAACAGCTATTCCGTTCCCCGTCCCATGACATAACCGTCTATGAGAAACTCTACTAGGCGACCCCCCTAAGCAGAGATGGCTAGTACTTAAGCTGGCTCCAGTCCCAAAACGGATCAGGCAGCCATGCCCCGACTTGGATATAAACCCACCAAGCCGAGACACAAAAGCTATCATCAGGTGAACATATACTCGTTAAAGACAGTACTTGCCTATCAATGTCATGGTCCAAGCTACTCATTTAGAATTAGAATGGTCAAGACGCCATATTTTCATAATTCTCTATGGGTACTTAGTCAACACGACACCAACATATAATCAAACCGTCACAGGAACAACCTCCTATCATGTGACTAATTACATATAACTCATATTCAAATATCATATCGCCTCATATCTACTAAGGCTAATTCAATAATTAAATAAAACCTTACTTGAAGACAAATCCCCGACCCGATTCCCGCGACGGGTCATCAGTCAAAACGGGGCTGACTAGATCTTAGTTTGACCAAACCCGTTTGGTCAAACCGGCTAGAAACAGAGTCTTTTCCACATAGACTTAGACATAAAATCAACATATTCATTACATGTTATTTATTAAAAACTTCTAACATGTGAATTATTAAATCTTACGTAACCCCCCGCTTGACTTAAAGGATATCAAAATAAACTACTATCTCGTATCATAATTTCTAACATGTGAGAAATAATAATTCTATGAAAAATACTTTTAATTAAATAATTTACTTATTAAAAATTTCCCACTTGTTAAACATTACAAAACACGATAAAATGACGATAACTCAAAAACCGTCACAAGTCCCAAAGTGGGACCCACGGGCTGATTTTGGGCCGAGACACACATGGGCCGGGACTGGGCCCCACGGCCTAGTTTTGGGCTGTTTTGGCCTTTTTATCGATTTTACTAAAAACCGTTTCTAATTATTTCCCGCATGCTTAACATAATTAAAACCCGTCAAAACAACAACATATCAACCAAACATCGACACAACCTAAAGACCAAAACCCGGACCCACCATGGACAAACCCAGACCGGGTCTGAACCGGCCTGGACCGGCTGGTTTGGTCCGGTTCACAGCCCCTTCCCCCATTCTGGCCACCACCAAAACAACAACCCCAATTCCAAATAAATTCTAACATGTTTTTAATTAACAACATCCATTCTTAACATCCAATTCAACCATCATTCATACAAAAATCATTATTATGAACAATCATAAAAATTCATCAAGAACACTAACCAACATAAAAATTCCATACAACATAGAAATCATACCACTTATCATATTACTACTAAAAATCCATAAATCATAATAACATGAACCAAAAACAAAAGATGAACCAAAAATAAAAGAAACAAAAGCTATGTAACATATATTCGTCGAGTAACTCGAAATCGTTACCTAGCTAGACAAGTCAATTAGCACCAAAATAAGAAGTATAAACCAAGAAACCCTCCTACTAATCTTCACCCAAAATATACGAGTCTCCAAACTCGTCTTCAAAATCTTCCCCTATAAGAAATGACAAGAAAAACATTATTAGAATTTAAACTTGATTTGCCATAATTAAATGTTGAAAACGATTTTGTCGGATTTGAAATTAAACCGTACTTGAAGATGGAGAGCGAAGAGGAGATTCTAGAAATATAAGTTAGGACGGATTTAATTAAGAAATGAAGGTTTTATGATGATTTTGCTCAAGAACGACGAAGAACAAATAAAGAACGACGAAGAACGAATGAAGAACGATGAAGAACGATTAATTAGATCTTAATTTGATTGATTGTTAAATGAAAAGTTGTTGGTGAGTAATGAAAAGAAAGAAAATATCAAGGCTTCAGAGGGGAAAAAGAGACGTGAGAAACAAAGAGAAATCGGGTCTGTTTTTAAGCGATTGCGGAATTTAAGTTGACAGACCGATAAAGTTACAAATATCTTAGATATTTTTATTAGTTTAATCATATTAATTAAAAGATCTAATATGAGTGGAAAAAAAAGTGACATGGGGCGTGTGACTCATGTCAAAGTCGGGTTTCGGGACTTAAGTTGACCCGGGAATAGTTAAATGACGTTCGGGTTAAAACCGTAAAAG
This sequence comes from Heliosperma pusillum, assembly GCA_022085475.1. Taxonomy (NCBI): domain Eukaryota; kingdom Viridiplantae; phylum Streptophyta; class Magnoliopsida; order Caryophyllales; family Caryophyllaceae; genus Heliosperma; species Heliosperma pusillum. Next base: position 5,050 of record JAIUZE010048969.1, read on the forward strand.
TTATTCTTTAATTCCAAATAAATTCAAAATAATTATATTAAATTTTCAGAAATCCAAATAAATCTTAATAAAAATAAATTAAAAATATTATTTTTTTAAATAAAATTTCGGTCTTCAAAATTACAAGGCGAGTCGGAAAAAGTCAACGAAAGTCAAAGTCGACTTAAAAGTCAAGAAAAGTCAAAGATGACTTAAAAGTCAAGAAAAGTTTATGACGACTTAAAAGTCAAGAAAAGTCAATGACGACTTTAAAAAGTCAAGAAAAGTCAAAGACGACTTAAAAGTCAAGAAAAGTCAAAGATGACTAAAAACGGGATTTTCATGAAATCTTTCAGAAATTCCAAATACGAACGCGGAATTTCAAAATACGACGCGAAACAATAAATTCTATTTTAAAAACTTAACCTTGCTGAAAAGTGTACTTAAGAAATTTTACTAGAAAAATAGGGTACTTTTCGGGTTGTTACATAATCCGTAAGCTGCGTTGGGATGAGGATGATATCACTACATCGAGTCTTAGCTTCTCGAGTCATATACATTAGTTGATTCATAGTAATTTAACATTTATTAGTTTGAAGTGTTTGTCAGACGGTATGTCGTCTGTCTTGGAGACCATGTATTGATTTCAATCATTTATTAAATAAGTAATGTTTTCTTTATCGCTTGATTTGATATGTATTACCTCGGACAACCGAGATGGTAGCACTCCCATTTGCTACAGAGGTGGTCTTGTAAGGCTCTTTAGAATATGGGGGTGTTACAGAAGTCATATGCGTGACTTGGTCCGTCACGGGCGTGACTTGTTGTGCACAAGTTTGCTCAATTTCATTACTTCGTCGCGGGGGTGACAAGGAAAGTCACGGTCATGACATGGTGAGTTATGGCCGTGACGGGCTGGGCAAAGGAAATCTTTCTGTTGTAAGCTACGTCGCGGGCGTGACTTTGGGTCTTGGTCGTGAGATTCTCAAAACGAGCTCGTGACTTTATTTTTATGCTCGTGACGCTTCCTAGGAGCCCTTTGCCTAATTTCTTTCCCGCTTTTCCGCTTCTTCTTCATTTTCCCTTTTTAAATTTCATTTAATTTAACCTTCAAATTCACTTAGATACAAAATTAGCTCCCTCCCTCACAACTCTCATAATTCAATAATACTCAAAAAATGGTAAATCTAAATGAATTAAAGGAAACCGATTTAATTAACATCAACCGATTCCGATGCAATTTATTCTATTGAACGCAAATTGTTAACGTGTTGGAAATATTTACAAATAGTGATTCTTAAGGGACTCCACCAAACCCGAAATTTTCTTGATCTTAACAAAGGGGAGTTGGCTTGAGGAATAGAGGCTCGACTACCCCGACAAACGCGCCCTCATAGTAGAGCTTTATCCTTTGTCCATTGACTTTGAAATTTTTCCCATCTTTGGTCGATAATTCAAAGTCCTTGTACTTGCCGACCTCGGTGATAAAAAGGGGCCTGACCACCGAGATTTGAGCTTTCCCAGAAAGAGTTTGTATCTCTAATTGAAGAGGAGAACTTTATCTCCGCATTGGAGGTCCCTCTTCAAAATATTCTTGTCATGAATTTGTTTTGTCTTCTCTTTATAGGACCGCGCATTTTCATAGGATTGGAGACTAAACTCCTCAAGTTCTTGGATTTGAAGCAACCGCTTTTCACCGCTCAATTTTTGGTTAAGACTGAGCTCCTTGACGGCCCAATATGCTTTATATTCAAGTTCAATGGACAAGTGGCACGCCTTGCCATAAACAACCTTTTAGGGCGCCATTCCAATCGGAGTTTTGAATGCCGTCCTATATGCTCACAATGTATCATCGATCTTTGAACTCCAATCCTTCCTATGCTTGGAAACTACCTTTTCCAAGATAGACTTGATCTCTCTATTCGATATCTCCACTTGCCCAATAGTTTGGGGATGGTACCCCAAACCGGTACGGTGATGAACACCGTACTTAAGAAGAATATGGTCAAGTCTTTTCTCATAAAAATGTGTTCCCCCATCACTTATTAGAGCCCTTGGTACTTCAAATCTTGGGAAAATGGTCTTTTTGTGGAGGTTGGTGACAACCTTGGCGTCATTTGTAGGGGAAGCCATAGCCTCAATCCATTGACGCACAGTCTACCACCACAAGGATGTATCTATTACCTTTGGAAGAGATTAAGGGACCTTGGTAATCTATCCCCCACACATCGAATATCTCCACTTCAAGTATTCCCCTTTGAAGCATTTCATTTCTCCAAGATATGTTTCCGGTTCTGATAAGGGTAAAGTCGTGTTCCCTAAAAACCTACTCAGTACTAACTAATAGTCAGTGATAAGTAAGGTATCGTATCCACAAGGAGGAGGTAATAATCTATTTGCGATAACTAAGTTCGTCTTAAAGTAACAATTTCTTGAAGGTTTGGTTTTGGTTTCTAAACTAATTGCAATAATAAAAGATGAATTCAATCAGATTAAAAGTCTAGTGTCTCAGGTCACTAGATATGTTATCCGGAGATATAATTTAATCAATAAAATTCAATTATGTTGTTTAAGGGTCACAAGATCGGTCGATTCAACTATGCCCTTTAGATCTAGATTTAACATGCGATCGCTATATTAAACTAGTCTATCCAATTCTCGCTGCCTATATTAGTCTTAACCCGGCCGGTGATAATCCTAATTCGCAAGACTAATTAATTAACTCTGATCAGAACTAAGACAACAATTGAACAACACAATATGCAATTTAACAATCAATTCATTAATCAATCCCCTTCTAAAACCCTAGATCCCATTTAACCCTAGGTTAAAAGATTAGCTACTCATAATAACTAAACTAACAACGATGATATAATTAAAGGCAAACATAATTAATAACATGAAGGAGATGATTAACAAAGCATTTAACAAACAAGAACTTCAACTAATAATAACAAGAGTAGAAGAATTACAAAATACCGAATTTGAAGGATTGATGAACTAAAGAAATAAACTTGTAGATCTTGAATAATATGAGTAGCAAAGTAATTCTTAGAGTTTTTGGAATTTCTAAAATAAAATAAAGTGTACCCTAATTATGAAAGACGTGATTTGTATTTATACGAAAACAAAAATAAACTAAACCGACTTTAGGAAAACTCGTAACTCGTCATTTACTAGGTTGCTCGATCGAGCAAAGTGAATCTGCTCGATCTAGTCGGGTTCTCAACTTTGCGCAGCGAATTTCAAACAGGTGCCATTTCTTCGTTACTTATCGGAATTCAACATTTGACCTATCGTTGGAAATATAAGAGAAAGAGCTTTCTTTTGGTATGTGAATCACCTTGATTGGAGTTGTAGAACTCAAGATATTCAAGTACGAAGTTGACACTTGTGTAAGCAACAATTCTTTCTTCTCGTTTCACACTTGTTTGGTCTTTCCAACTAACTTCTTTGACATTTCTTCTTGTTTCTTTCTTGGTCTCCATGTCAAGCATAAATTCTCCAAATTCCAAGTCCATTTCGCTTTGCAAGGGATCCAATGCATCCGAATCGCACCGAATCTACACCATAACACACAAAAGCCGGCGTATCGACATTCTAACACATCTCTTGCATTTTAAACCTGGCTCTAAGCTTATTGACAACTACGTGCTTGATTAATCGAGCACATAAGCTTAGATCCTTCTGGGTACTTGTCTCGTTTTGCATTGACTTACCAATTTGACCAATTCAACCTAATTAATCAACTTTAATTAATCAATTTCCTCTTTCGAGGGCATTTTCATTACATCGAGTCGAGCTATCGCTAAAAGACAACTTAGTTAACTTGTTTCGTCAAACATGTAAGTCTGAGGGTGTAATAATCCCATCTTGTACTTTATTTTTTGTATTGTATAAATTATGTAAGATTCATGTCGGATTCATGTTAAAACCGTTTTCAAACCTTTTATTATTTGTCTTTCATAAATTACCTTTTAACATTACTTCATATTTATTTATCTAGTTCTTGACTTAGATCCCTAGTAGTCGATATTAGTGGATTTTTGTCGTCTTTAATTAGAGATAGTATTTTAGAAGGTTAGATTCGTTCATATCTAGTCCTTAGATCCGTCTTCGATATTTAAAATCTATTAAAACATTTCAATCCGACTCTTAGATCAATAATAAACGGTAAACATACAAACGAACACTAAATAATCACGATTCTGGCTTCACAACCAGAACTCAGCTCAAGAACAGACGCATGAAAGGGTGCGCTTCTTCCAAAGGACGCACCACTTGCCGCACCTGTTCTGGGTTGTGTTCTGTCTCTGAACTTTCTTGTTCGCTTCGACGTAGTTTAATTCGTTAAATTAATCGACTATTAATCGTATCATCGCTCTTAATCTGATTCGTTTAGTTTTCTTAATTACTTCCTTTTCTTCAAATCTGTCAAACATATTTCCGACATAGATCCCTCGAATCCGTTGTAATCTTTATTCTTTTATAGTTTATTCTCTTGTAATCATTGTATGATTTATTGATTTATCACTTGTCAATTGAATCTAAACCCTGCTTTGACATAAATGGATGCTTTAATTACATGTCAACCGACTAGTCTTATCTCACATGCTAGGATCAAAACTTAGATGTTGCATATCATGCATATAACTGACAACACATTGATAACATAAGAGTTTCTTTAACCATTAGTAAAGGTCGTTATATTGAGGCGGGTGGGGTAAGGTGTTCGATCAAAAGAGCTTCCAAATACGTACCCTCACCCCTTATGTAACAACCTGAAAAGTACCCAATTTTTCTAGTAAAAATGTTTTACGAATACTTTTCAGCAAAGTTAAGTTTTAAAATAGAATTTATTGTTTCGAGTCGTATTTGGAAATTCCGAGTTCATATTTGGAATTTCTGCGAGATTTCATGAGAATCCCGTTTTAAGTCATCTTTGACTTTTCTTGACTTTTAAGTGGTCTTTGACTTTTCTTGACTTTTTAAGTCGTCATTGACTTTTCTTGACTTTTAAGTCGTCATTACCTTTTCTTGACTTTTAAGTCATCTTTGACTTTTCTTGACTTTTAAGTCGACTTTGACTTTCGTTGACTTTTCCGACTCACCTCGTAAATTGAAAGACCGAAATTTTATTTTAAAAATAATAAATTTAATTTATTTTTATTAAGATTTATTTGAATTTATGATAATTTAATATAATTATTTTGAATTTATTCGGAATTAAAGAATAACTTTTACGGTTTAATCCCGAACATCATTTAACTATTCCCGAGTCATCTTAAATCCCGAAACAAACCCGAAACCCGACTTTGGCATGAGTCACACACACCATGTCATCTTTTTCCACTCACTTTGGATATTTTCATTCTTTAGATTAAACTAATACGAATATCTAAGATATTTGTAACTTTATCGATCCGTCAACGAAAATTACGCAAATCGTTTACAAAACAGACCCGACTATCACCATACCACACGGCTCCTTTGCCCTCTAATAGGACTAGATATTTTCCTTTCTTTTGATTACAATAACATAATATCTAATTAATATCTAGATATTTCATTAAACTATTATTAAACCTAATAATATCTAATTAATTACCTTAATATAATTATAAAACCCGAGTCAATCCCGTAACAACAATTTCAAAACCCGACTCCATAATCCTTCTATATGTACACGGCTCACACCACACTTACTCACTAACTATCTTTTCATTTTACAATAAATCAACTTAAGATCTAATTAACACTTTCTTTAATCGTTCTTCATCGTTCTTCGTCGTTCTTCCTCGTTCTTCGTCGTTCTTGAGCAAAATCATCATAAAACCTTCATTTCTTATTCAAATCCGTCCTAACTTATATTTCTAGAATCTCCTCTTCGCTCTCCATCTTCAAGTACGGTTTATTTTCAATTCCGACAAAATCGTTTTCAACACTTTAATTATGGAAAATCAAGTTTTAATTCTAATAATATTATTCTTGTCATTTCTTATAGGGGAAGATTTTGAAGACGAGTTTGGTGACTCGTATATTTTAGGAGAAGACTAGTAGACGGGTTTCTTTCTTTACTTCTTATTTTGGTGCTACTTGATTTTGCTAGCTAAGGTAACGATTCCGAGTTACTCGACGAATTTAATGTTACATATCTTTTGTTCTTTTGTTCTTTTGTTTTAGTTCATGTTATTATGATTTACGGTTTTTAATTAGTAACATGATAAGTTGTTATTTTTATTATGTTGTATGAATTTTTGGTATGTTTAGTGTTCTTGATAAATTTGGATGATGGTTCATAATCATGATTTTTGTATGAATGATGGTTGAATTGGTTGTTAAATTGGTTGTTGTTAATTAGAATCATGTTAGAAATAAATTGGTATGGTGGTTGGTGGTGGCCGAATTGGGTGGCTGGAAAAACCAGCCCAAACCAGGCCAGTCCAGGCCGGTCTGGAATGGTCCGGGAATCGTCCTTTGGGTTTGTGTCGATACTTGATTGTTTTGTTTTTGTTTTGACGGGTTTTAAATATGTTAAGCATGCGGGAAATATTAAGAAACGGTTTTAAAAATGTCGTCTCAAAACAGGCCCAAACCAGGCCCGTGGGCCCAGTCCAGGCCCGTGTTAGGTCCGGCCCAAATCAGCCCATGAGTCACCTTTTTAGTCTTGTGACGGTTTTTTGAGTTTAGTGTTAATTTATCGTGTTTTGTAATATTTAGCAAGTGGGAAATTTTAATAAGTAAATTATTTAATTAAAAGTATTTTTCATAATATTATAATTCCTCACATGTTAGAAATTATAATACGAGATTATAGTTTAATTTGATATCCTTTCAGTCATGCGGGTTTTCGTAAGATTTAATATTTCACATGTTAGAAGTTTTAATAAAATAAACATGTAATGAATATGATGATTTTTATGTTCAAGTCTAATTGGTAAAGACTCTGTTTCTAGCCGGTTTGACCAAACGGGTTTGGTCAAACTAAGATCTAGTCATCCCCGTTTTGACTGATGACCCGTCGCGGGACTCGGGTCGGGGATTTGTCTTCAAGTAAGGTTGTATTTAATTAATGAATTAGCCTTAGTAGATATGAGGCGATATGTTATTTGAATATGATTTATATGCAATTAGTCACATGATAGGAAGTTGTTCCGTGACTGTTTGATTGTATGATATATGTCGTGTTGACTAAGTACCCATAGAGAATTATGAGTATATGGCGTCTGGACCATTCTAATTCTAAATGAGTATCTTGGACCATGACATAGATAGGCAAGTACTGTCTTTAACGAGTATATGTTCACCTGATGATAGCTTTTGTGTCTCGGCTTGGTGGGTTTATATCCAAGTCGGGGCATGGCTGCCTAGTTCCACTTTGGAAATGGAGCCAGCTTAAGTACTAGCCATCTCTGCTTAGGGGGTCGCCTCGTAGAGTTTCTCATAGACGGTTATGTCATGGGACGGGGAACGGAATAGCTGTTGTCGCTAGGTCTGATCAGTCTAGGACTAGGATGTTTTCCTACCTTGTGGTATAGCCTCGAGTTACAGAAGTCTACTATCGACGGTTCTAAGAACTTATTCCTGTTTGTAGAAGTATTTGTCTTTCATGTTTGTATGATTCTATGAGTTTTAGAAGGTGAGATGCAAGCCGGCTAAGATTGATAGAGTTTGGATTACCGATTGTTAACTGATTCACATGATTACGTGTTGATTAGGGTTTGAGTGTATCAGGGCCATGTTTTAAATGTAACCGCTGAGCCAGCATACCAGCTTCCCTACCTCGTAGTATAGTTTATTATCAGATTCACATGATAGCTTTCATATGCTAGGTTATATGTTAGTTATTTGTTTCATAACATGAAAAGCATATCGTATATGTTAAGTGTTGTATTTTCCATATACATTTCTTTTATGTTATTCATGTTTTATTAAACTCGACATTTCGTGGCTGGGAGAACTCGGAGTTACTCCCCACTGACTGTGGCTTCCGTGTTTATATTTAATGCGGTTGGCAGGTTGGTGATGCATACTTGGGTACATTGACGAGCTAGCGAGCGAAGTATTTACCTTGGACCTATATTCGGTTCTTTAGGATTGTATATTATTACACTCTTTTATTTCCGTATTTATACGGGAGATATGTCTCCCGTTTTGGATATTTCTTTTGTATAATATTATTTCCTTTTTGTTTTGAACCTTTTTATTTAAGACACCTTTGTTATGTATTCTCATCTTTTATTTAGTTAAATTATTTTTTTTCTTTCCGCAAATTTGAGGGTGTCACACCTTACTCCAGATCTCCGTGAGCACCCATGTTCATTGGAATCCACGAGAGTCATTCTAGACATAGAATGCTAAGGGTAACGAGTTCTTAGTGTTCAAGTCATTACTTTGTATCTTGACATGGCATAAACTATTCGAACGGTTCCAACTTCCCACAAAAGTTGGTGGCGACTCCACAAACGCGTATTCAATACGACGCCACATCGCGCCTCCTCCTCGAACGTGATCGCGGGTCCCGTGCATCACACATGGTTATATCTTCCAAGGGCATATTGACAAGGAGATGAGGGAAGACGATCCTCTTTTCTTAAGTTTGGTGGAACAAATGGAGCTGCGCAAGAGCCCAGCTTGCCTTTGTTTAGGAGAGATTATCCTTGGCCTTGATAACAGAAAGGCTAATTGAGAGCTTCCATAACTGGGGAGTTCTATCGTCTTGTAGGTAAGAACCCTTCCTTTCTTTTTCTTCTCTTCCTTTATTTCTTTATTTTTTTTCGTTTTTTTTTTCGTTTTTTTTGTTGTTTTGTTTTGTTTTTTTTATTGTTTTGTTTGTATTGACATTCTTTTTTTCCCCAGATATGGTTGATGGAGCGTATGCGCTTGATCGAGCCCATAGTTAATGTTCAAGGATATCGTACTCGCTCGATCACCATGAGGACCAGGCTCTATATGGTTGACTTCACCAGAATTCCCAACTACTGGGAAAATAAGCTGAAAAGTGAAGGCGGCCCCTTGATCCAATGGACTGTGCCATGGTAGGATGGTAGGATGGGTAGATTAGGATGGTAGGATGGTAGGATGGGTAGATTAGGATTATGTTGTAGTCTCTTTGTGCTTGCTAAATGATAAGTACTAATCTGTGTTTTATTTTGCAAGATGCCTCCGAGAATTGACAACACGATCTTAGCAGCTCTTACGGTTATTATTCAGAATCAACAAAATCAGCAAAATCAACAAGCAAATCCTATTCCTAATCCTATTCCCGACCGTGAGAGACACGGAAGTTGTTCATGGGTTGCTTCCCAACTATCTAGGAGCCAAGCCAAAACCTACGGTGGTGAGGTAGATCCCATTCAGCTTTCGGGGTGGTTACGTGAAATGGAGAAGAACTTTTCTCTTTATGATGTCCTTGAAGAGGATAAAGTCCGTCTTGCTTCCCACTTCTTAGTGAAGGAAGCGGATCAGTGGTGGACTCTTTCGGGTCCTACTGCTAAGTTGGAGCCTGAGTTCGGGTGGACTCGATTCCGTGAACTATTGGAGGCGAGGTTTTACCCGGATGAGTTGAGGCAGCAGAAGCTGAAGGAGTTCATGGACTTTAAACAGGGAGTTCTTTCTGTTCAGGAGTTCACAACCAAGTTCAATGAGTTGGCTCATTATGCCACTCGACTTATTTCGAGGGAGGAAGACAAGGCTTTCTTTTACTTGGGAAAGCTTTCTCCCAGGTGAAGGGAAAGATTAGTAGGGGTTCTACTTCTTTTGTCTCGATTTACAATGATGCCCTATGGGCAGAGAGTTCTATTCGGGAGATTGCTGACGAGGCTCGTTCCTCGTATGTTGCTCCTAATTCTTATGGCAAGAGACCTTTATATCCTACTTCCCGACCTTCCTTTCCTCCCTCTTTTCCAAACAAGAGGAGAAACTTTCAGAGTGGACAGGCAAATCAGAGAAACCGTCCATTTGTTCCGAGCAACAACAACGATCTTAAGGGTCGTATATGCTTTACATGCAAGATGCCTATTCACCCCGGTTTTGGTTGCTTCAACAAGCCGTTTGTGTGCTTTATTTGTCAGAAACCGGGACACAAGGCTAATGTATGTCCTGATAGGAAGAGTACGGTTTCTACACCAGTTCCTTCTGGGAGACCTAAGGGTCGGATTTTTATTATGAGCCGAGCTGAGGCCGATGCTCAACCAGACATCGTGACGGGTATGTTTTCCATTTATGAAATACCGTGTTTAATTTTATTTGACACGGGAGCTTCTTTATCTTTTATTTCAATGAGATTATCCGATAAATTGCCTATCAAAGCTTCAGTTGGGGAAAGTACTCCAATATCTTTACCGTCCGGAGATGTATTTTCATGCTCTTATCTTCATTCGGACATCCCAATATCAATAAAGGGATCTATTTTTCCGGCTAATCTTCTACGGTTTCCTCTTGAAGAGTTTGATATTATTCTGGGCATGGATTGGTTATCTACTTATCATGCTCTATTTGAATGCCGTGACCAGAAGATTATTCTTAAAAGTCCTTTGGGCACTCGTGTTTCTTATCAAGGAGTTAGAAAGCAAACAAATGTGAAGTTAATCTCAGCTATGAAAATGATGAATGTTTTGAAGAAGGGTCATCAAGCATTTTTATGTGTAGTGACTACTTCTGAATCTTCTCTTCCTTCTTTGAAGGATGTTCCTATTGTTTGTGAATATCCAGATGTATTTCCCGATGAATTACCCGGGATTGCTCCTGAAAGAGATGTTGAATTTTCCATTGATCTAGTTCCTGGAACTGGACCAATTGCTAAAGCTCCTTATCGTATGGCGCCTTCCGAGTTGAAAGAGTTGAGAATTCAACTGGATGACTTGATTGAAAAATGCTTCATTAGGCCTAGTGCTTCTCCTTGGGGTGCGCCCGTACTATTTGTCAAAAAGAAAGACGGTTCTATGCGAATGTGCATTGATTATCGTGAGTTGAACCGTGTCACAATCAAAAACAAATATCCTCTTCCACGTATTAATGACCTCTTTGACCAGTTACGTGGTGCTTCTACTTTTTCAAAGATTGATCTTAGATCGGGTTATCATCAAATTCCCGTTCAGGAAGCAGATATGCCCAAGACTGCTTTTAGCTCGAGGTATGGTCATTTCGAATTCAATGTGATGCCATTCGGTTTGACTAACGCTCCCGCAATATTCATGGATCAGATGAATCGTACTTTCAGGGAGTACCTCGATAAATGTGTGGTGGTATTCATTGATGATATTTTGAACTTTTCCAAATCTAAGGAAGAACATGCTGATCATCTTCGAACCATTTTGGGTGTTCTTCGACGCCAAAACTGGTATGCTAAGTTCTCCAAATGTGAATTCTGGTTGCCCGAGGTATCTTTCCTTGGTCATGTTATTTCAAAAGACGGTGTTATGGTCGATCCAGCTAAAATTGAGGCAGTTGTGGATTGGGGAAAGTCCGAAAAATGTGTCCGAGATTCCGGAGTGTCCTTGGTTTAGCGGGTTATTATCGTCGGTTTGTGAAAGATTTCTCTAAATTAGCAAGACCGATGACTCAATTGCGAAAGAAGGAAGCAAAGTATATCTGGACCGATGAATGTGAAATTGCCTTCTTGGAATTAAAGAAGAGATTGACTACCGCACCGTTTTTAACTTTACCAGATGATGAAGCTGATTATGATGTATATTGTGATGCTTCAAAGCATGGTTTGGGATGTGTCTTGATGCAAAATAGAAAAGTCATTGCTTATGCTTCTCGACAACTCAGGGTTCATGAAGTGAACTACCCGACTCATGATCTTGAGTTAGCAGCTGTAGTACATGCATTGAAAACTTGGAGACATTATCTTATTGAAGTTCATTGTCGAATCTACACCGATCATAAAAGCTTGAGGTGCATTTTTACTCAGAAAGAGTTGAACATGAGGCAGAGGAGATGGTTAGAGTTGGTGAATGATTATGATGCCGAATTGATTTATCATGAGGGAAAAGCAAATGTTGTGGCAGATGCTGTGAGTAGAAAGACTAGTCATTC
>JAIUZE010048970.1:0-10898 GCA_022085475.1 Heliosperma pusillum
AAAAGCATTCAATTGTGTTCAGAAATTTTTAAATTTTCTCAAAAATCTTCTCTTTCTTTTATTCAAAATTTGAAAAATGATCAACTAAAATGCAAAATGGGAACTAAAATGCAAAATGGGAAAATGTAATCCCTCCCCCAAGCTAAACATCACATTGTCCTCAATGTGAGCACAAAGACAAAATATGCAATGAGATGCTTAATTGGGAAAAGGAAAAATGAAAGAAGAGTGAAGCTTACTAGTCAGCGCGGACTCCCTCAAGCTAGTCTTTTGGACTTGACAAGGAAGCTCTTCATAGAGTCTTTAAAAACTCTTTCATCTGCAAAGAAATCTAACAAAACAACGTAAAAGGGAAAAAGAAAAAATAAGAATGCAAAAAGGGAAAACACGGGTTGCCTCCCGAGAAGCACTTGTTTAACGTCCTTCTCGACAAATTCTCCTATGAAATCATTGGGTTGGGGATGGCACTCCGTATAGACAATATCTAAACATCCGATGATAGAATTGCTATAATAGAGTTTCAGTCTGTGTCCATTGACTTTGAATTTCTCACCATTGCTAGTCATTAGTTCCACATAGCCGTACTTGCTAACATATGCGACAGTGAATGGTCCAGACCATCGTGATCGAAGTTTTCCCGGAAAAATTTTCAGACGAGAATTGAAAAGAAGTACTTGGTCACCGACATTAAATTCTTTTTTAATTATCCTCTTGTCGTGCCAACGCTTCGTTTTCTCTTTATAAATCCTAGAATTCTCATAAGCTTGCAACCGAAATTCTTCTAACTCATTGAGTTGCAAAAGTCGTCTATCAGCGCTAAGCTTAGTGTCTAAGTTGAGTTCTTTGATAGCGCAGTAAGCTTTATACTCTAACTCGACAGGAAGATGACAGGCCTTTCTATAAACTAACCGATAAGGAGATGTTCCAATCGGGGTTTTGAAAGCTGTGCGATAAGCCCATAAGGTGTCATCGAGCTTATTACTCCAGTCGGTTCTAGATCTTGAGACTACTTTCTGAAGAATTGTTTTCAACTCTCTGTTTGAGACTTCTACTTGACCGCTGGTCTGAGGGTGGTAGGCTTATCCTCGTCTGTGATACACTCCATATTTGGCAAGCAGAGTGTCTAACTGCTTTTCTCGAAAATGAGTTCCTCGATCACTAATCACGGCTCTGGGTACACCAAAACGTGGAAAGATGATCTTCTTAAATAGCCGTATCACAGCTCTAGCATCATTAGTGGGAGTGGCAATTGCTTCTACCCACTTAGAAACATAGTCGACAGCGACTAAGATATAACGATTTCCATTAGAAGAAGGGAATGGTCCTTGATAGTCAATACCCCAGACATCGAATATTTCAACTTCTAATATGCCGTTTTGAGGCATTTCAAGTCTCTTGGATATTTGACCCATTCGTTGACAAGCGTCACAAGCCATAACAAAGTCTTTTGAGTCTTTAAACATCGAGGGCCAGAAAAACCCGGATTGTAAGACTTTGGCTACGGTCTTGGACGGACCATGATGACCACCATAAGCAGATGAGTGGCATCCTTCTAAAACTCCTTTAACTTCCCACTGGGGGATATATCGTCTATAAAGACCATCTGAACACTGCTTGAAAAGATAAGGGTCATCCCAAACAAAGAATTTTGCATCATGCAAAAATCTCTTTCTTTGGTTATAAGAAAGGTCAGAAGGTAGCTGGCGACTGACAAGAAAATTGGCCATATCAGCATACCAAGGAGAAGAGTCAGCAATCGCCATTAATGAATCATTAGCAAACGAATCATTAATTGGCGTTGGCAATCCTATTTCAGTTACTCTTATCCTTGAGAGATGGTCAGCGACTACGTTCTCTGCTCCTTTCTTATCCCGGATCTCTAGATCAAACTCTTGAAGGAGTAAGATCCATCGGATAAGTCTAGGTTTTGCCTCTTTCTTTGAAAGCAGATATTTCAAGGCAGCATGATCAGTGTAAACAATGACTTTTGATCCTATAAGGTAAGAACGGAATTTGTCTAAGGCGTAGACAATGGCAAGAAGTTCTTTTTCAGTGGTGGCGTAGTTGATTTGGGCAGGATCGAAGGTTTTACTAGCATAGTAAATTGCATGAAGGAACTTTTCCTTTCTTTGCCCTAAAACAACTCCAACGGCATAATCACTCGCATCGCACATAAGTTCAAATAAAAGATTCCAATCAGGTGACTGGATTATAGGTGCGGTGATTAAAGCACGTTTGATTTTATTGAATGCCTCAAGGCATTCCTTTGTGAAATTAAAAGGTTCATCCTTGAAAAGGAGCTCAGTCAGGGGCTTGGCTAATTTAGAAAAATCTTTAATAAACCGTCGGTAAAAACCGGCGTGGCCAAGGAAACTCCTGATTCCCTTTACATTAGCAGGTGGTGGCAGTTGTTCAATAACTTGGATCTTAGCTCGATCCACTTCAATACCTCTCTTAGAAATGATGTGTCCTAAAACTACACCTTCGTTCACCATGAAGTGACACTTTTCCCAGTTTAGAACAAGGTCGACTTCTTCACAGTGTTTCAGTAGTTTGGATAGATTTGTCAAACAATTATCGAAGGAAATGCCATAGACGCTAAAGTCGTCCATAAAGACTTCCATGATAGATTCAACAAAATCCGAAAAGATACTAGTCATGCAACGCTAGAAAGTTGCAGGTGCATTGCACAAGCCAAATGGCATTCGGCGATAAGCAAAAGTACCATCGGGACTGGTGAAGGTGGTTTTCTCTTGGTCCTCAGGATGAATATGAATTTGGAAAAATCCTGAGTAACCATCTAGATAGCAGAAATATTTGTGGCAAGCTAACCTCTCTAGTATTTGATCAATGAAGGGAAGAGGATAGTGATCTTTTCGAGTTGATTGATTCAACTTCCTGTAGTCAATGCACATACGCCATCCCGTCACAATCCTTGTGGGGATAAGCTCATTCTTTTCATTCTTGACTACTGTTGTTCCTCCTTTCTTGAGAACAACTTGGACAGGGCTAACCCATTTTGAGTCAGAAATTGCATAGATTATGCCAGCATCTAGCAATTTTATAACTTCAGGTTTAACTACTTCTTGCATGTTAGGATTAAGACGGCGTTGACCTTGAACACAAGGTTTTTGGCCTTCTTCTATGTTGATTCTATGCATGCAAAAGTCGGGGCTTATGCCAGTGAGATCTTCCAGTTTATAACCTATTGCCTTTTTATGTTTTCTCAAGATAGTCAATAGTGAGTTTAACTGATTTTCATCTAGGAGAGCACTCACTATGACTGGGCAATATTCAGACTCATCTAAAAAAGCCTATTTTAGATTTGAGGGAAAAGGTTTAAGTTCAGGTTTATGTACTTCTGCCTTAGCAGGAGCATCGATTAAGCTTATGAACTCCTCAACTTCTTCAGATGGTATATCTTTTCCAGTCAAGTCCCTTTCCAGCTCACTGATCTCAAAATTGTCGTTCTCAGAGATATCCTCTAACAATAAAATTGCTTCTAAAGGATCCTCAATTATTGATGGATACAGAGATTCATCAATGATTGAGTCGACAATGTAACACCCGGAAATGTACCCTATTTTTATAGTGAAAATATTTTACGGATACTTTTCAGCGAATTTAAGTTTTAATTTAGAATTTAATGTTTCGAGTCGAATTTAGAATTTCCGAGTTCGTATTTGGAATTTCCGCGAGTTTTCAAGTAAAACCCGTCTTGAGCCGTCTTTGACTTTTCTTGACTTTTGAGCCGTCTTTGCCTTTCGTTGACTTTTTCCTTCATATACTCCCTCAAACCCTAAATCCTTATTTCATTTTCCACTTACTCTTTCTTCCTCATCAAACCACCAAAAACCTAAACACCATTTTTATCAAGCTTAGATTCGTCGCTACTCCTTCATTTCTTGCTCAAATTCACGTAAGTTCGTCTTATTCTTCCCTCTTAGCTTCCTCTATCCGTATTGGTAATAAAATTACCGTCTTTCTCGCTTTTTAAATTATCCGTCTTTCTCAAGGTGAATGATATTCATCTTTTATTATCTAATTGTATGTAAGTGGAGACTAGGAAGGTTTAGAAATCGTTTAAAGACGCGAAAAGGTAACGGTGAAGGGTTACTCGATATCATTTACGTGTTTTAATGTGTTTTCCATGTTAGAAATCGTATTTAGAATATGATTAGTAATTTTAGGAATTGTGTTGTTGATGATGGTTGTTGTTAGTTGATAATTGATATGAGAATTGATGAATTGTGATGATAGATGATATTTGTGTTATGCCTTAGTGAAATTGTGAAGATTTGTGTGACTCATACCTGTCCGAATAGGACGCAGGCTGCGTCGTGGTGACGCAGGCTGCGTCACTCGCTGCCAACAGAAATTTTCCAGCACTTACCCCTTTTCGTAAAATAATCATATCTCCTTCGTTACTTGCTTGTTTTGGGCGTGTGACATCCCGTTGGAACCAGAAGAGGATAAGCTATCACCTCCAATTGGAATTTCTGCATTTGCATGTCTATAACTCTAGTTATGACCGTTTGAAGTGGACCCTTGTTTTCGTTGGTTTCCAAACAACGTTGTTTTGGAGAGGTGATCTATGTTTTTATTCATTATGCTTCCTAAACTTGCTCTAATGCTTATGTATCATGTATTGATTCATTTTCATCATATTTAAGTTTATATAATGCCATATTCACATGTTTTTGTGACGGTTTTTGCTATGTCCCAATTTGAGTCGGTTTTTACAAATGATACGGTTTGAGCACTATTTTGTCTTATGCTTTGTACTCTCATTCCCTTGGCTACCTTCCCATTCGTAAGGCTGGAATGTCGGAACGGAGAGGTATCCTACTGCGTAAATGCATGTGTTAGTGGGCATACGACGACGTTGTTGGGAGTTGAACGCTATGCGTTGATCGACCCGGCCGTCAAATGTTGTGTACTTGCGAGGTGGTTGTTATTGCATGTAGTGTACCGCTTGTTATGAGGCTTGTGCTCCTTTTCCGCCTCTTTCGTGAATTGACTCTACCGAATTTGGGGTACTCGGCGTCATGTGTAAGACCGAGGTCTTGATGCGAAATGTTTATCGCATGCGAATCGGAATAGGAACACGTTTATTACCGAGAATCTGGCCAGGTTTAGACTAGGACCGGATATTATATCGTCTGTGCTACCAGGAGGAAATTAGTCTACATATACGAAATGTAGCATCGTGTATGAGTTCAGGGAAATGCTTATCCGTGGATGCCTGTTAATCATACTTGTTACATGCTAGTGCGTTTCATTTACCGTGAGAGATGTCGTCTGTTGGACCAATTCATAGTTTTGATAATGACATGTGTTTACGTAATAATATGTTTAACTCGATATATCATATGCGTGTAATTGTGTGTTTTAGTCTTATTATAGCTAGCAACAATTATGAGAAGAAAGATCAAAGTTAGGCATAACTTTGATAAAGTCTGTGAGACAAAGTTATAACAACTTCAGGAATAACTTTGGAAGTGAACATGGAAGTTATAGCTAGCCAGGCATAACTTTAAAGAAAATCGCTTCAAACAAGATCTACATAAAACTACACAAGACTCAAGATGGAGGGTCTTTGTGATCAAGATGAAGAGATGATCCGTATACTGAAGATCTTTGTGAAGATTAGATAGTATAGGTTCGTCATTCGGTAACTATTCCATTCGAGAGATTTTATGTTCAAAGTTATAGCTTTAGTCTATGACTTTGGATGATAAAATATTGATGCATGATTTTGGAAATAAAATGTTTTGAAATGTTTTCAAAAGTGAAAGAGTATTTTTATATTTATCAATTATTTTATTAGAGAATATATTTATGAGATTCTATTGGTTAGTAATACAACTTATGAGTTGTCATGCTACCTAGGATTTCTAATATATTCTATCTCAATTTGTTGTTAACCTAGTTAGTCCACCTAGTGTTTGAGCCATCTAGGGTTTCGTGAAACCTAGTTTGTGCCACCTAGTTAGCGAGAAGACGTTTTGAGATTTTGCGGTTGGAAATTGGTTTAATCGGTAGCAATTAAATTCATCTTATTTATTTTGTGAACCTGCGTGACTGGCTAGATTAAGACGAGATTATATGACTGTGTCCGCATATTTCATTGCTAGTATATTTGTGTTTAATATAATATATTTTACGTGAGTATCTTGCATATTTAGTGTCTAATGGAAATTGAATTATGAACCACATACTTTCCAAAAACCTATCTTATTCACTTTCCTAATCAAACCAAAATTCTACCCATGCAATTCTTTTTGGCCGAAATTCTCAAATAAATATTACCCTTCCATATCTTTTTATCTACCAAATTCTATCCTTACCATATCTCAACAAAAATAACCATCCAAGATTCCTTTTTCTACCCAAATTCAAATTATAAAAAAAAAAAAAAAAAAAAAATTAAAGAAAATAGGGGATATTGGAGCCGGCACACCCATGTGCATAAGTACAAAAACAACACCTACCACTTACACAATCATAATTACCCTTACACCTATCACTTTTACCACTTAATTACTCAACCAATTTTTTACTACCCCTCCCACTTCCTCACGGCTTCCATACCCAAACAAAACACAAATCACCCAAACCTTCAACCTTCAACAATGGCTTCCACTAGATCAAAACTTTCCAAAAATCCAAACCCAAAAACTCCCAAGCCAAGTATGCCTAAAAATACCTCTTCTCCTTCTACACAACAATCACCCAACCCAAACCAAACCGAGTCGAGTGCGGGTCTTGAGAGTACGAAAAGAAGACGGTTAAATAAAGGCAAAGGAAGACTCCAAGAAGAAGCTCCAAACGAAACCACGGACGCGGTTCCCGAGGCACCAACACGGGTAACTTTCCGTGACTTCTCACCGCAAGAAACATCTTCGGAATTGATAAACTCCGTCTTACAAAAGACGAAAGAAAACTTGTGAACCGGGTTGCTCAATATGGAATACACGGTGGTCGGTATTATCCTAAGGCTTGGTGTGACAAGTATAGGGCTTTGGGATTCTTTTCTGATTTTCTGAATTTCCAAGAATGGGAAATGGTGGCTCAGTTTTCGGATCCGGTGTATCCGATTGAGGTAATTCAGTTCTTTTCTTCTGTTTCTTTAGACAATGGAGTGTTGCATGCCGTCATAAATGGCCGTTCGGTTTCAATTTCCGTGACGGACTTTTGTACTCTGTTTTCGGTTCCTGATGATGGAATCAAAATCAATCCGAGTACGTCATGGGAGGAACTGACGGACATGGCTAAGCTGGAGGTTAAGCAGTATTTTGATGTTGGGGCGACGGTGTCGAGTTGCGTGTTGGCTGGTAGTGTGTCTCCAAAACTGAAATTTCTGTTAAATTTTTTATGGAATACCGTAATTCCGCGACGGGGCGGACGTGATAAAATTGCATGCTATGAGATGTTGGTAGTTAAGCATTGGTTGGAAGGAAACCGGGTTAATTTACCTTCTCTTGACTTTAATCGTATTTCACAAACCGCTTTCTCGGTGACCGAAGACAAAATTTACTCTACTCTTGATTTGCCGTATGGCATGTGGTTGTCACGGCTCTTAGAGTCGAAGGGAGTTGTTAATATGAACAATTATGGGGTCGCCGTAAAAGATGAAATGTATGATACGTTCTTGAAGTTTTTGAAGCTTGATGCTAATGGTCCGGAATTGTTGTTTTTAGTAAAAGGAGGTTCGGTTGGTTTGCAGTCGGGTGGGACTGATTTTTCCGGGATTGAGTCAAAATTGGATATGTTCATTGGTAGTATCATGGAGCGCTTGGATGCGCAGGATAAGAAAATTGAGACGGTGTTGGATACGGTTGTTCAAACCGTAGCAATGGGCTCCTCAAACTCAACCCGTGACCAAGGTGGGTCGGGTGTGAGTCATGAGATGAGGACATGGATGGATGGTGTGTGTGACACCCTCAAATTTGCGGAAAGAAAAAAAATAATTTAACTAATAAATATGAGAATACATAACAAAGGTGTCATAAATAAAAAGGTTCATAACGAAACGGAATTAGTATTATACATAAAAAGTATCTGAAACGGGAGACATATCTCCCGTATAAATACAGAAATAAGAGAGTGTATAATATATACAATCCTAAGAACCGAATATAGGTCCAAGGTAAATACTTCGCTCGCTAGCTCGTCAATGTACCCAAGTATGCATCACAAACCTGCCAACCGCATTAAATATAAACACGGAAGCCACAGTCAGTGGGGAGTAACTCCGAGTTCTCCCAGCCACGAAATGTCGAGTTTAATAAAACATGAATAACATAAAAGCAATGTATATGGAAAATACAAAACCTTAACATATATGATATGCTTTTCATGTTATGAAACAATTAACTAACATATAACCTATCATGTGAAAGCTATCATGTGAATCCGTTATCAATCTATAACAAGAGGTAGGGAAGCTGGTATTTTAGCTCAGAGGTTACCTTTAAAACATGGCCATGATACCCTCGACCCTAATCAACACGTAATCATGTGAATCAGTTAACAACCGGTAATCCAAACTCTATCAACCTTAGCCGGCTTGCATCTCACCTTCTAAGATTCATAGAATCATCAAACATGAAAGACCAATACGTCTACAAACAGGCATAAGTTCTTAGGACAGTCAATAGAAGACTTCTGTAACTCGAGTCTATACCACGAGGTAGGATATACTTAAATATTTAGGCTCAGCGGTCACGCTAATGACATGGCCAAAATACCAAGCACACATCTGGGCTCAGCGGTTACCTTTAAAACATGGCCCAGATCCAAAGCACATATCTTAGCTCAGAGGTTACCCTAATTACATGGCCAAGATACGACTCAACCCTAAACCTAGACTGCGCAGACCCAGAGAAGTGCGGAAAAACATCGCACCCAAGACTCATCACATGAGTACCTCTAAGGAGATCCACCAAAGGGTTGGCTAGTACTTAAACTGGCTCCATTCCCCAAAGTGGAAGCAATGGCAGCCATACCCCGACTTGGATATAAACCCACCAAGCCGGGACACAAAAGCTATCAAGCAGTGAACATATACTCGTTAAAGATAGTAAGGCCTATCAATGTCATGGTCCAAGATACTCATTTAGAATTAGAATGGTCACGACGCCATATACTCATAATTCTCTATGGGTACTTAGTCAACACGACACCAACCATATAATCAAACAGTCACGGGAAAAACTTCCTATCAGGTGACTAATTGCATATAAATCATATTCAAATATCGTATCGCCTCATATCTACTAAGGCTCATTCATTCATTCATTAAATAAAACCTTACCTGAAGACAAATCCCCGACCCGAGTCCCGCGACGGGTCATCAGTCAAAACGGGGCTGACTAGATCTTAGTTTGACCAAACCCGTTTGATCAAACCGGCTAGAAACAAAGTCTTAGCCATCGAGGCTTGAACATAAGAATATCACATTCATTTCATGTTATTTCATTCTATTTCTAACATGTGAATTATTAAATCATACAAAAACCCGCTTGACTTAAAGAATATCAATTTAAACTACCATCTCGTATTATAATTTCTAACATGTGAGAAATAATAATATATATTGAAAAGCTTTAATTTAATAATTTACTTATTAAAATTTCCCACTTGCTAAATATTACAAAACACGATAACATAACAATAATCAAAAACCGTCACAAGTCCAAGGGGACCCACGGTTCATATTGGACCAATTTTGGTCATCTTTTCTAAAAACCGTTTCTTAATATTTCCCGCATGCTTAACATATTTAAAACCCGTCAAAACAACAACAAAACAATCAAACATCGACACAAAACCAACGGACCAAACCCGGACCAATCCAGACCGGGCTGGACCGGGTCTGAACCGGCCTGAACCGGCCTGGTTTGGACCGGTTTCCAGCCCTCTAAACAGCCCCCTACACGGTCCAACACCAACATCCATTCCAAATTAATTCTAACATGTTTTTAATTAACAAACAACCATTTTAACAATCATTCATACAAAAATCATGATCATGAACAAATCATTCAAACATGTCAAGAACACCAAACATGTCATAAATTCATACAACATAATAAAAATGATTACTTATCATGTTACTAATTAAAAACCGTAAATCATAAACAACAACTAAAGTATGTAACATTGATTCGTCGAGTAACTCGGAATCGTTACCTTAGCTAGCACAAAATCAAGTAGCACCAAAATATAAGAACTAAGAACTAAGAAATAAGAAACCCGTCTTCTAGTCTCCTCCTAAAATATACGAGTCACCAAACTCGTCTTCAAAATCTTCCCCTATAAGAAATGACAAGAATAACTTTATTAGAACTAAAACTTGATTTTCCATAATTAAAGTGTTGAAAACGATTTTGTCGGAATTGAAAATAAACCGTACTTGAAGATGGAGAGCGAAGAGTAGATTCTAGAAATATAAGTTAGGACGGATTTAATTAAGAAATGAAGGTTTTATGATGATTTTGCTCAAGAACGACGAAGAACGGATGAAGAACGACGAAGAACGCTCAAGAACGATTAAAGAAAGTGTTATTTAGATCTTAATTTGATTTATTGTAAAATGAAAAGTTGTTAGTGAGTAAAGTGGGTGAGTGAGCCGTGTAGTTATAGAAGAAATAATGAGTCGGGTTTTGAAATTGTTGTTACGGAATTGACTCGGGTTTAATAATTATATTACGGTAATTGATTAGATATAATTATATATTAAGTTAATTAAACTAAATATCTAGATATTATGTTATTGTAATGAAAAGAAAGAAAATATCAAGGCCTAAGAGAGGGTGGAGGAGCCGTGTGGAATAGGTAGGAACCGGGTCTGATTTTACTCGATTTGCGTAATTTAAACTGACGGATCGATA
>JAIUZE010048973.1:0-15022 GCA_022085475.1 Heliosperma pusillum
ATGGCACGAGTAAGGGTTTAAGATTTAATCCACAAAGTTTCTCCTTTCAGACTTAGGGTGGTAGTAAAGCACTCATCCCAAACAAAGGTCTTTTACAAGGAACCATCGTACCACGTACAATCATCAAAGTAAGGTACACCTAGATTTGATAAATCGACTCCAACCCAATTCATCCATCCTTTCATATCACACGGATTCCCAATTGCGGCATCGTAACTCAAGTATAATAACATTCCTTTAGCTCAAATATTCAACACAACCTCATAGGTTTCTTTAATTGAAGGACTAACAAATACTCTCTTATACTCGGTCATTTTCAAGTCTATAGCCCACGAGTTCATTATTATCAAAGTACAACATCAAGCCAAACATCATCATTAACATCCCAAGGTATTTCCATCATAGATTACATCATTGAACCTCGCTTATATCTATAATCCTCAAGTAATATGGTTCAACTTACAACGAAACCTTACTACTTCAAACGAGTCCTCGATACCATAAGGTAAGATCATATATTTAAATCCAAGAACTATAGCCAAAAGTTTTTCCACCAAGCCTATACTCACAAACACACAAAAGGAAACCACAAGACGTCACTTAACCTCAAAAGTATTTCGCACCTCAAGATATCATTCAAAACTTCTTATTTACACCAATAGACATATCATAAGGCATGGTCTTCAAAACATACTAAACTTCTAGTCCAAAAAGGACTAAATTACCTAATGAATTAAGAAAGTCATAGCCCAACGCCTTCGACCTTACAACCACGAATATCATGAACTATTTACACACAAGTCATTGCAAGCATCAAGCATTTTAAAAAATCATAAACAGACCTTACCACACCCTTCCTCAAGGATACCAAATCTCACCACCCATAGGGTTGCAAATTAGATCTATACCATTTTCCTCAAATCACAAGTTCATTCTAACAAACACTAATATTCCACAAAATTCAAAGTTCTTCCTACTAAGTATAATATACCACAAACAAATGGGTATGACATCCATAAAAATGTTACAAGAGGAAGGTAAGGATACCAATGGTAAGACGGAGGAACTATCTAGAGTAATTTCCAAGAGGCAAATAGGTTGGAAGAGAAAGAAGCACCTAGATAGAAGGAAGAGAGCATAATACAATAAGGACGAGAGAATTCATAGATGAAGAAGGAATTCACTTCAATTAGGCTTGTAAATCTTCAAATCTTCGGTAGAGGATACTCCTTCTAGGTAACACATATTCCACCATAAGGCGTAATATTGCTCCTAGCAATTTGGCTAGCCACCCAAGCATAGCCTCCTTGGCAATTGTCTTCTCTATGAGGAGGGACCTGGTTGGCACTAACAACGATCTCTTCTACACGAGGTCCAACCATCTTCATAAGAAACAAAACAAATTAAGTTACTCCTAACAATTAGCATAAACAAACAGACTACAACATAAATCCTAATCTACCCATCCTACCATTCTATCTCACAAGTTTATTATTTTATTAAGGTCAAGTTATTTATACAAGGGTACACAAACGTGCGTCGGGAGCAAAAATGCTCTGATACCAACTGTGACACCCTCAAATTTGCGGAAAGATAAACAAGTAATTTAAATAAATAAAAGATGAGAATACATTTTTAATAGGTTCACTTTAGTGAAAATCGGTAAATTTTAAAACCGGAACCTACCATTAAATATATTCATCATAACAAAGGTGTCTTAAAGAAAAAGGTTCATAACAAAAAGGAAATAATATTATACATAAGAAGTATCTAAAACGGGAGACATATCTCCCTAATAAATACGGAAATAAAAGAGTGTATTAAATAATACAATCCTAAGAACCGAATATAGGTCCAAGGTAATACTTCACTCGCTAGCTCGTCAATGTACCCAAGTATGCATCACAAACCTGCCAACCGCATTAAATATAAACACGGAAGCCACAGTCAGTGGGGAGTAACTCCGAGTTCTCCCAGCCACGAAATGTCGAGTTTAATAAAACATGAATAACATAAAAGAGATGTATTTGGAAAATACAAAACCTTAACATATACAATATGCTTTTCATGTTATAAAACAAATAACTAACATATAACCTAGCATATGAAGACTAAGCTACTCATGCAAGCTATCATGTGAATCGGTTAACAACCGGTAATCCAAACTCTATCAACCGTAGCCGGCTTGCATCTCACCTTCTAAGATTCATAGAATCATCAAACATGAAAGACCAATACGTCTAGAAACAGGCATAAGTTCTTAGTACAGTCAATAGTTGACTTCTGTAACTCGAGTCTATACCACGAGGTAGGGAATACTTATATTTTAGCTCAGAGGTTACATTTAAAACATGGTCAAAATACAAAGCACACATCTTAGCTCAGCGGTTACCTTTAAAACATGGCCAAGATACAAAGCAAATATTTTAGCTCAGAGGTTACCTTTAAAACATGGCCAAGATACAACTCAACCCTAATCCTAGAAAGCGCAGACCTAGAGAAATGCGGATAAAACCACCGCACCCAAGACTCATGATACAACCACATGAGTACCCTAAGGAATCCGCCAAAGGGTTGGCTAGTACTTAAGCTGGCTCCATTCCCAAAGTGGAAGCAATTAGGCAGCCATGCCCCGGCTTGGTATCATAATCCCAGGCCAGTGACACAAAAGCTATCAATCTGTGAACTCCATATGCTCGTTAAAGATAGTAAGGCCTATCAATGTCATGGTCCAAGGTGCTCATTTAGAATTAGAATGGTCAAGACGTCATATAATCATAATTCTCTATGAGTACTTAGTCAACACGACATATATCATACAATTAAACAGTCACGGGAAAAACTTCCTATCATGTGACTAATTGCATATAAATCATAATTCAAATATCATATCGCCTCATATCTACTAAGGCTCATTCATTAATTAAATAAACCTTACTTGAAGACAAATCCCTGACCCGAGTCCCGCGACGGGTCATCAGTCAAAACGGGGCTGACTAGATCTTAGTTTGACCAAACCCGTTTGGTCAAACCGGCTAGAAACAGAGTCTTAGCCATTTAGGCTTGAACATAAGAACATCATATTCATTTCATGCTATTTTATTCTAATTTCCAACATGTGAATTATTAATTCTTACGAAACCCGCTTGACTTAAGAGATATCAAATTAAACTATAATCTCATACTATAATTTCTAACATGTGAGAAATAATAATATTTATGAAAACCGTTTAATTAAATAATTTACTTATTAAAATTTCCCACTTGCTAAATATTACAAAACATGATATAATAATAACAATAAACTCAAAAACCGTCACAAGCCCAAAGGAGGGCTCACGGGTCATGGGACTGGACCGGGCCTGGACTGGGCCCACGGGCTGGTTTGGGCCGGTTTTGGTCAACATTTCTAAAATAGTTTCTTAATATTTCCCGCATGCTTAACATATTTAAAACCCGTCAAAACAACAACAAAACAATCAAGTATCGACACAAGCCCAAAGGGCCAAATAACGGGCCAACCTAGACCGGATCTGCCGGGCCTGGACCGGGCCTGAACCGGGCCTGCCGGGTCCGTTTCACGGCCACCAAAACAGCCACCACACACGGCCACCACCAACAACAACCCAAATTTATTTCTAACATGTTTTAATTAACAACCATCCATTTTAACACCCAATTCAACCATCATTCATAATAAAATTATAATTATGAACAAATCATCCAACATGTCAAAAATACTAAACATGTTAAAAACTCATAAAACTTAATAATAATAACAACCTAGCATGTTACTACTTAAAACCGTAGATAACAAAAAGAACAACAAAAAGATATGTGACATTAATTCGTCGAGTAACTCGGTAATCGTTACCTTAACTAGCACAAAACCAAATAGCACCAAAATAAGACCTAAAAACCCGTCTACTAATCTTCTTCTAAAATATACGAGTCACCAAACTCGTCTTCATAGTCTTCTCCTATAAGAATTGACAAAAATAACACTATTAGAATTAAAATTTGATTTCAACAATTAAAGTGTTGAAAACGATTTTGTCGGAATTGAAAATAAAACGTACACGGAGATGAAGAGCGAAGAGAAGACTTTAGAAATATAATTTAGTACGGATTAGGCCAAGTAACGAAGGTTTTGTGACGATTTTGCTCAAGAACGATCAAGAACACGAAGAACGATGATGATTATATTAAAGAAGATATTAAGAAGATATTAAGTTGATTTAATGTAAAATAAGAAGATAATTAGTGAGTAAGAGGGGGAGGGTTTGGACCGTGTAATTATAGGGATTAATGGGAGTCGGGTTTTGAACTTGTTGTTACGGGATTGACTCGGGTTTTATAAATATATTATGGTAAATATCTAGATATTATTAGATATTATGTTAGTGTAATCAAATATCTAGATATTATTAGATATTATGTTAGTTTAATGAAAATATCTAATCCTAAGAGAAGAGGGGGAGGCGTGTGGAAGAGGAAGAAGTCGGGTCCGGGTTTAAGCGATTTGCTGCGTAATTTAAACTGACAGATTGATAAAGTTACAAATATCTTAGATATCTGTATTAGTTTAATCAAGTTTATTCAAAAGATCTAAAATGAGGGGAAAAGGTGATTTGGGCGTGTGGCACATGTAGGAGTCGGGTTTTGGGTTTGTTTCGGGACTTAAGTTGACTCGGGAATAGTTAAATGAAGTTCGGGTTTAAACCGTAAAACCTACTCCTTAATTCCTAATAAATTCAAAATAATTATATTAAATTATCATAAATTCAAACAAATCGTAATAAATTAAAATAAATTAAATTTATTATTTTTCAACTATAATTTCGGTCTTTCAAATTACGGGTTGTTACAAAACCCTTGCTTGTCCTCTACCAAACATAACAATCATAACCAGGACAAGGGTAGCAAACAATGATCAATCTATCATACAGATCTCAAAAATAGGCTCTTAACAAGTAGATGAATCATAAACCCGTAACAACAAGGGCAAAGAAAAGTGCGAAATCATGGTTGAGATTTACATAACGGCGCAGCATAGAAAATATTATTTGGACTTTTTCAGCTTTTGCAAGATCTTTTGACAATGGACTCTCACAGTACACTCTTCACTCAAATTTTTGTGAAATAGGAAATATTGGTTCAAATTTGAAGTGACACTCTCCTATCTACGACTTATAAGAATGTGCCCGCAGTCTAGTATGGTAGACAATCCAAACTCATTAAGTAAGACTAATCATGTTCAAAATGTAACGCAAGAAGCCAAGAGAAGATAAAGAAGAGGCTTGGGAAAATTGGGTAAGAAAGTGGACAAACGATTTCAGTTATGTGGGGCTTAAGTCAAGCTAGTAATAACCAAATGTGTAGTGGATACTCAATCCAAATAATACCAATTCCCATCAACAATAATCAAAGCCAAAAACAGCATATTGGCTTATTAGACATGACAAATCAAGTTACGACTTCCCATAATTTTTCTTTCTTTTCTTTTCATGGAAGCGTTTTTCCTCTTTTTTCTTTCTTCTTTTTTTTTCTGAGCTTTCAATTTTTCTTTTTTTCATTTCTTTTCAAAGCTCTTTTTTTTTCTTTTTTTTTTCTTTGAGAAACACGGGAATCAGCAATCCCGTGACAGTAAGCTCACACCAATTGGTGGCATTATCAGAACATCGCAAAAGCACAGAACACCCCTACATATAAAGTCGGTTACTAGCTCAACAAGGGTAGGCAATAATATAATGTAGCTAGAAAGAAGGGTGTTTTTGCGAAATGTGAACAAGAGTAAATGGCTTCAAAATGTAGATCATGACAGTAATACTTATAGAAAATGGAATAAAAATCATACTTATGCGTTTTGATGTGACACAGACTATAAGGAGAAACTACTCACTCCTAAACTGGGATCGGGTTCAGATGTACCGACCAGTGGAGGCTCTACCTTACAATATGAGTAGCTTGCCAAAGTCAAGATCAAGCTTAATTAAGTCCAAATGCAATTTTCTACCTACTGTGTACAAGACATCCCCATGAATGCACAATTCCTCATAACATAATGAAACATCTGCTTATAAAAAAAACTATAATTGAGAAATGTAAGATGGAAATGATCTTTTCTTTTTGTGTTTTTTGATTTTTAGATTTTTTCCTTTTTTCAATAAAAACTAAAAATAAACTAAGAAAATTAGAAGAAAATAAACTAATGAAAAAAAACTAAAAATCTAAATGCAATCCTAAATGCAGTAAGTCCTAAATGCAAATCCTCCCCCAAGCTAAAACTTCACATTGTCCTCAATGTGCATGCAATTATAACAGAAGCAAACCGAGAAACGGTTAGTAGCACATAGAATAGAGAAACAAGATGAAATTCTAATGGGAAAAAGGGCTAAAAAGAGAACTAAAAATGTGAAAAATAAAGGAAAGAAAAAGCTTACAAAATGTCTAGCCTCCCCCAAGCTAGTATAAACAAGGGGAGCTCATCATCTCATCACAAAGGCCACCAGCTACGGCCTCTCCTCTCTGAAGGAGGCGGCTCGGATGCGGATCCAGAAGCATCTGTATAGTAGGTATCATCTGCAGAATAATAACTACCACGAGAAGCAATGATCCCGGTTGGGTTGCTGGCTCCTAAGGACTAGTACTCTTCTACGTGGTGATCTCTAAAATCACCTCTATACCCTCCAAAACTCTCGACGCCAAAGTCAGTTCCACAGTAATCAGGTCCGGTCTGCTGCACACCTGCATCATAGGCAGTACCATACCCCCCTTCGGGCCAAGTGTAGAAAGACGGGTGGGGGCCCTCAGGTCTAATCACACCTTGCCTAGCAAAGTGGTCATAAATGGGGTGCAAAGCAAGCTGCTGGTCGGACTGAATTCTATTAATAGATAAGGTTAAGGCTTCAAACATGGCAGTCACGTCGCCCGTAGCATGGGTCGACTGAGAGGATGATCCTACCTCAGGGCGGTGGGATCTAATTTGGACAGGGGGTCATTGGGGGTAATATACCCAATAGGAAGGAAGTAAGTCGGTCGGGGTAAGATAGCCTCACCCTCCTGAAGTTGAGGACGCTGCCTAAGTAATGGAATTTGGTCTACCTCAGCGGTCAACTTGACCGAATCACGGCCAGCTATCCTCCAGATCATATGGGGGTGAGAGACACGAAACCAGTTAAGCTGAACAAAATAATCATAATCCAACCCATTTCCCATCTCGGTGGGAGGTGTAGTCAATGCCTGGAGGTCAGTGGTGGCTTGGTTAAAACCACAAACTCGCATAGCAAGGTGAGTGATAAGACCTCCATAGACAATGGCAGTGTTCTTAGGATTAGTAGCTTTAGTTAACTGAACAGCAAAATAATATGGAATGCTAATCGACCATGGTTCTTCCCCATTGACATTCAAAAATCTTCCTAATATATCTAACTCTACCCGTCTCACCAAATGAGGTTCAGCTCGGCCCAAAAAGGTCCATGCTGTGACAACCCTCGCGAATGCGGAAAGATAAAACATACAAGCATGTGATAAGATATGCGGAAATACGGTATTTTAAAAACCTTTAAACATGCAAGATATATATAACATGAGGTGTGTCAAAATGTTACAAATTAAATACGGAATTACAACAATAAAGAGACGGGGTCTCTTAAAATGTTAGCAAAGAACAAGTGTTTAACAAAAACTAGCTACTATCGTCTAGAGGTGAACTTCCAGGGACAACGCCCGCTAGCTCACACCCGAACCCCAAAATGTCATATCCAAAAAGTCATCCATATCAAGCAACCTGTTCATCCATGAAAAACATGAATGCCACAGTCAGTGGGGAGTAACTCCGGGTTCTCCCAGCCATATCACATCAAACGTACAGATAAGGAAATACGAAAGTAAAGCATGCATAAATATATATACATGTGAGTTGCGATAAGAATAAATAGGCAATCCGAGATATAAAGATAAGATCATATAGAAATCAAATCCGAAACCATCATGTTATTCAAAGACTCGGGAAAGACACTCTTAGGCAATCGAATACGCTCACTAGGGCTTGCATCTCACCGTTAGCGGTATAAGATTGATAAGATTGAGACTCGACAGACAAACCAAGTCAAGTCATGCGATGATCACATAATATCCAACATATTATCATCCATTCACGAACCAAGACAATGACGGTGTCCAATCATGCAATGACCATGAACAATATCATGAAATCACGCATTCAAGAACGACAAAGACGACAACTCTCACGGTAAATGAAACGCACTAGCATCGTGTACATGGCAAGTATGATTAAAGGCATCCACGGGATCACATTTCCCTGAACTCATACGCGATGCTTACATTTCGCCTATGTAGACACATTTCCTCCTGGTAGGAACGATAAGGCTCCTAATCTAAACCTGGCCAGATTCTCGGAATCACATTTTCCGATTCGATATGCGATCACGTTTCGCACCCAAGACTCGGTCTTACAAAGAAAACGCCGAGTACCCACATTCTCGGTAGATCAATTCACGAAAGAGGCGGAAAAACGAGCTCAAGCCTCATAACATGCGGTACGCTACATGCAAATAACACCACCTCGCAAGTACACAACACATTTGACGGCCGGGTCGAACAACGCATAGCGTTCAACTCCCAACAACGTCGTCGTATGCCCACTAACACATGCATTTAAGCAGTAGGATACCTCTCCGTTCCGACATTCCAGCCTTACGAACGGAAAGGTAGCCAAGGGAATGAGAATACAAAGCACAAGACAAAATAGTGCTCAAACCGTAACATTTGTGAAAAACCGACTCAAAGTGGGAACATATCGAAAACCGTCACGAAACATGTGATACAAGCGAATGAAATATCATATATCCAAAACATGAATATTATAAGACATTACGTAAAATTATACGATAAACGGATCATGCGAACTATTATAAATTACGAGTTTTAGAAAATGAAGGAAAAATATACAGCCGTGTTCCAGGCCGGGCAGGGGACCGGCGGCCGGTGGGCCGGCTCAGAACACAGGGCATAAACCAAAAACAGAGAAAAGAGGTCTGGGCCGGTCAGTCGACCGGCGGCCGGTCGACCGGCACAGAGCTCCTCTTCTTACAAAATCCAAAATTTCAAAGATGTTACTGGAGTGTTCCCAGCCGGTTGGTAGACCGGCGGCCGGTCGACCGGCCAGGAACCCCAGTTCATCCGTGAGCTTCCTTTACATATTCAATCCATTTCAATTCTCATAAATCAATTCTAATAATCATCAACAATCAATATACTTCATCATCAATCATCATATAACATCATTCATTAATCATAGCATGGTTTCTAATCTTCCTAATCGTATTCTAAAGACGATTTCTAGCATATAAACATGTAAAACACGTAAATGATACTGAGTAACCCTTCACCGTTACCTTCAAGCGTCTCTACTAATCGTCAAGCTCCTCTTCTATAAGGAAATAGTCTTTGTCGGGATCTTGGAGGTCGCCACCTACAAATAGATCGTAAAAAGATGAATAAAGTTCATCTTGAGAAAGACGGGAATTTTGAAAAGCGAGAAAGACGATGATTTTAATATCAATACGGATAGAGGAAGGTACGGAAAGAAGAATAAGACAAACTTACGTAAATTCTATCAAGTAACGAAGAAGTTACGTCAATTCTAAGATCGATATTCAAAGAGGGAAAGTTGATTTCTTAGAGAGGAAGAAAAGTGTGTTTGATTTTGTGTTGAATGAAATATTAGGTTAAGGAAGGGAGTAGTGTGAGTTATGAAGGAAAAAGTCAAAGACGGTTTCAAAGTCAAGAAAGTCAAACCCGACTCAAAAGTCAAGAAAAGTCAAACTCGATTTAAGACGGGATTTTCATGAAATCTCGCAGAAATTCCAAATACGAACTCGGAAATTCTAAATTCGACTCGGAACTTAAAATTCTAATTTAAAACTTAGATTTACTGAAAAGATTTCGTAAAATATTTCTACTAGAAAAATAGGGTACATTTCCGGGTGTTACACATGCCATGAATCTTTGCCAGATTCTAATGGCGGGATGATGGATGTGTTGGTGTGGGACATGGTCCCAACGAGAGACAGGGTAGGTATAAATAGTGTTCCAAACTAGGCTAACATCAAAGCCTTCTGGAGGTGAGGTAACAGTATCCTCATAGGTGATACCGAATTGGCCGGCAAAGGTTCCTAAGTTCATACTATAATCATCATTGAATAATCGAAACCGAACTTGAGGCATAGAGTTTCTATTCCTAGACCTTTGTAACTCAAATGAGCTCAAGAATTCAAGGGTTAATTGAGGGTAGGTCTTATAACTAAAGTTCATGCTAGCATTCATTCCTAGACCCCTAAATAACACCTTAACATGCTCATAAAGCTTCATATGTCTTAAAGAAGAAACATCGAGGAATTTTGTAGCCCTCATACCTTTGCTCTTAAGAATACACCAATTTTGCCATTGCTTGTTTGAACTAAATTCGACATCCGGAAAGTCAGGATCATGCATAGCATCTCCTTGAATTTCGGTTTGATCATTTGCTTCAAGCATTTCTATGTCTTCTTCTTGGGCTCTTTTAATTCATTTTAACTAGTAAATCATTTCAATATTACAATTCTATTTATTGTATTTACACAATGATAATCTTACAATGTTATATCTAATTTATGTGATTAAGTAAATTAATAGGAAAATGATGAACAATATTAAACTATGAAATAGAAGTACTACAATGATTATGGTGATTATATTTATAATGATTCTAATGGTGAATTTCATGATTATATGATTAGGAAAAATACAATATGACATGTTAAACAATATTTCGGTCTTGACTAGATTACTTTTAGAAGAGTTTCCTAACAACAATAATATGAAAACAATACTAATTAGATTAAAGTTCATGATGAAAATTGCATAAGTGAAGGATAGAGAATTACCGAGATTGGATTGCAAATTATATAAGAACGAAAGTAAAGAACAAATATCCAACCCAATGTAATTGCAAATACTTATTGAAACACTAGAGAAGTACTAGGAAATTGCTGTAAAAACTAGTCTAGAATTGCATAAGCTATGAACTAAAACTTGTATAAAAGAAAGATGTAATGCTAGGTTGTGAGTTGTGTGAATTGTATTCTAAGTTGTGTGCCAAATGTTGAGATGATCCTTGGCTTTTATAGGGCTGCTTGGCTGCTGCATTTCGTCCAAATTCATACCCTAGACAAAGCCTTTAATCACTCCATTTAAGCTTGGTAGAAGAAGAGCCAAGTACGTTCATCAGCAAACATACCCGATCGGGTATGTGGTAATCCGATCGGGTATTTAACCCTGATGGATTTTTCCGTCTCTTCCAATTTCGTCTTTGGGCACGGAATCCTATGCCTTGGTCTTGGTCAATGTAACACGTAATTGGGCTTGGGCTAGTCCTCCTTTGACTTGGGTTGATGTTTTCCTTTGAGAAACAAAGTCAAAGTCCAAGATAAATCCACTCGAGGAAGGATGTAGCGGAATCATAGTCAAATCGTGAAATGGCTATTATCGGTTCCTTGAAAACTCGTATTCTAGTGCCTTTGCTCCATAAAGTAAGAAAATATAGCAAAACCGCTTCATTTCCTATAAAACGAGTCAGAGCACGCAAACCAACTAGAATAGCAATATTAGCTCGTTAATCACTTAACAAAGTGCATAAATCATGTAGAAACCGAGCTAAAACGGGGGATAAATTAGTACAAAATATCACTTATCAAATGCATTTCTACATGATTATACTTATGAAGAGGTCTAAATGGGACAACCTGAGGGTTATGCAAAGGAAGCAAAAGGGCAAGTATGCAGATTAAGAAGATCATTGTATGGCCTGAAACAAGCCTCAAGAGAGTGGAATTTGGAGCTCACTTTGTGACACCCTCAAATTTGCGGAAAGAAAAAATAATAATTTAAATAAATAAACAAAGGTACGAA
Organism: Heliosperma pusillum; assembly: GCA_022085475.1. Classification (NCBI taxonomy): domain Eukaryota; kingdom Viridiplantae; phylum Streptophyta; class Magnoliopsida; order Caryophyllales; family Caryophyllaceae; genus Heliosperma; species Heliosperma pusillum. Next base: position 11,974 of record JAIUZE010048973.1, read on the forward strand.
TACATAACGAAGGTGTCATAAATAAAAAGGGTCATTACAAAACGGAACTAATATAATACAAAAGAAATATACAAGACGGGAGACATATCTCCCGTATAAATACGGAAATAAAAAGAGTGTATAATAATATACAATCTAAGAACCGAATATAGGTCCAAGGTAAATACTTCGCTCGCTAGCTCGTCAATGTACCCCCAATATGCATCACCACCTGTTCGACCGCATTAAATATAAACACGGAAGCCACAGTCAGTGGGGAGTAACTCCGAGTTCTCCCAGCCACGAAATGTCGAGTTTAATAAAACATGAATAACATAAAAGCAATGTATATTGAAAATACAAAACCTTAACATATATGATATGCTTTTCATGCTATGAAACAATTAACTAACATATAACCTATCATATGAAAGCTATCATGTGAATCCGATAATAAAATAACACGAGGTAGGGAAGCTGGTATGCTGGCTCAGCGGTTACCATGTAACGTGGCCCTGATACACTCAAACCCTAATCAACACGTAATCATGTGAATCAGTTAACAATCGGTAATCCAAACTCTATCAATCTTAGCCGGCTTGCATCTCACCTTCTAAAACTCATAGAATCATACAAACATGAAAGACCAATACATCTACAAACAGGCATAAGTTCTTAGAACCGTCATAGAAGACTTCTGTAACTCGAGGCTATACCACAAGGTAGGAAAACATCCTAGTCCTAGACTGATCAGACCTAGCGACAACAGCTATTCCATTCCCCGTCCCATGACATAACCGTCTATGAGAAACTCTACTAGGCGACCCCCTAAGCAGAGATGGCTAGTACTTAAGCTGGCTCCCTTCCCAAAGCGGAACTCTTAGGATGCCATGCCCCGACTTGGAGATAAGCCCCCCGGGCCGTGACACAAAAGCTATCAAGCAGTGAACTATATACTCGTTAAAGATAGTACGGGCCTATCAATGTCATGGTCCAAAGCTACTCATTTAGATTAGCATGGTCGACGCCATATACTCATACTCTCTATTGGTACTTATCACACGACACCAACCCATATCAATAAAACAGTCACGGGAAAAACATCCTATCATGTGACTAATTGCATATCAATAATAATCAAATATCATATCGCCTCATATCTACTAAGGCTAATTCATAATTAAATACAACCTCAACTTGAAGACAAATCCCCGACCCGAGTCCCGCGACGGGTCATCAGTCAAATCGGGGCTGACTAGATCTTAGTTTGACCAAACCCGTTGGATCAAACCGGCTAGAAACAGAGTCTTTATCACATAGACATAAAATCAACATATTCATTACATGTTATTTTAATAAAACTTCTAACATGTTAATTATTAAATCTTACGTAAAACCCCGCTTGACTTACAGGATATTAAATTAAACTACGATCTCGTCTTATAATTTCTAACATGTGAGAAATAATAATTTTATGAAAAAACCTTTTTAATTAAATATTTTACTTATTAATATTTCCCACTTTCTAAATATTACAAAACACGATAAAAATGACGATAACTCAAAAACCGTCACAAGTCCCAAAGTGGGACCCACGGGCTGAGTTGGGCCGGACCCCACATGGGCCTGAATGGGCCCACGGGCCTTATTGGGCTGGTTTTGGCAGATTTTACACTTTTTACAAAACCAATTCTTAATTATTTCCCGCATGCTTTAACATAATTAAAATCCGTCAAAACAACAACATAACAATCAAACATCGACACAAACACCAAAGACCAACCCCGGACCAAATCCAGACCGGGCTGGACCGGCCTGAACCGGTCTGACCAGGCCTGAACCGGCCGGTCTGGTTCGGTTTTCAGCCCCAATTTCCGGCCACCCAATACGGTCCAACAACCACCACCCCAATTAAATTCTAACATGTTTTTAATTAACAAACATCCATTTTAACAACCAATTTAATCATCCAACATACAAAAATCATCATCATGAAGAAATCATAAAAATATAACAAGAACACCAACATATTTATAAACTCCTACAACATAATAAAAATTTACCACTTATCATGTTACTAACTAAAAATCATAAAATCATAATCATATGAACAAAAACTAAAGATGAACCAAAAACTAAAGAAAACCAAAGCTATGTAACATTTATCCGTCGAGTAACTCGGAATCGTTACCTTAGCTAGCTAAAATCAAGTAGCACCAAAATAATAAGAACTAAGAACTAAGAAACACGTCTTCTAGTCTTCTCCTAAGATATACGAGTCACCAAACTCGTCTTCAAAATCTTCCCCTATAAGAAATGACAAGAAAACATTATTAGAACTTAAAATATGATTTTCCATAATTAAAGTCTTGAAAACGATTTTGTCGGAATTGAAATAAAACCGTACTTGAAGATGGGGAGCGAAGAGGAGATCCTAGAAATATAAGTTAGGATGGATTTAATTAAGAAATGAAGGTTTTGCTCAAGAACGACGAAGAACGGATGAAGAACGCGAAGAACTCACGAACGAGAAAGAAAGTGATATTGTTTGATCGAAATTTGGATTTGTTGAAAAATGAAAAGTTGTTTGTGAGTAAAGTGGAGTGTGTGAGCCGTGAGTTTATAGAGCAAAATAGTGAGTTGGGTTTGAAATTGTTGTTATGGAATTGACCCGGTATAATAATTATATTACCGTAATTACTTAGATATTAAGTTAATTGAATTAAATATCAAGATATTATGTTATTGTAATGAAAAGAAAGAAAATATCAAGGTCAAAGAGAGAAGAAAAACCGTGAGGCTAGGAGAGAAAGCGGGTCTGATTTTGAGCGATTTGCGTAATTTCCGTTAACTGATCGATAAAGTTGAAAATATCTTAGATATTCTTATTAATTTAATCAAAAGAATTAAAATATCTAACGTGAGTGGAAAACGATGACATGGGCGCGTGACTCATGCCACAGTCGAGTTTCGATTTTGTTGCGCGCTTTACGATGCGTCGGGAATAGTTAAATGACGTTCGGTTAAAAACCGTAAAAGTAATTCTTTAAATTCCAAATAAATTCAAATT
>JAIUZE010048974.1:0-11278 GCA_022085475.1 Heliosperma pusillum
TGTTATGGAATTGACCCGGTATAATAATGATATTACCGTAATTAATTAGATATTAAGTTAATTGAATTAAATATCAAGATATTATGTTATTGTAATGAAAAGAAAGAAAATATCAAGGTCAAAGAGAGAAGAAAAACCGTGAGGCTAGGAGAGAAAGCGGGTCTGATTTTGAGCGATTTGCGTAATTTCCGTTAACTGATCGATAAAGTTGAAAATATCTTAGATATTCTTATTAATTTAATCAAAAGAATTAAAATATCTAACGTGAGTGGAAAACGATGACATGGGCGCGTGACTCATGCCACAGTCGAGTTTCGATTTTGTTGCGCGCTTTACGATGCGTCGGGAATAGTTAAATGACGTTCGGTTAAAACCGTAAACGTTATTCTTTAAATTCCGAATAAATTCAAAATAATTATATTAAATTATGATAAATCTTAATAAATCTAAATAAAAATAAATCAAAAATATGATTTTTTTAAATAAAATTTCGGTCTTCAAACTTATGAGACGAGTCGGGAAAAGTCAACGGAAGTCAAAGTTGACTGAAAAGTTCGAGAAAAGTCGAAGATGACTTAAAAGTCAAGAAAAAGTTTATGACGACTTAAAAGTCAAGAAAAGTCGATGACGACTTTTAAAAAGTCAAGGAAAGTCAAAGACGACTTAAAAGTCAAGAAAAGTCAAAGATGACTAAAAACGGTCTTTTCATGGAATCCCTCAAAAATTCCAAATACGAACGCGGAATTTCAAAATAAGACTCGGAACAAAAATTCCTATTTTAAAAACTTAAGTTCTACTGACAAGTGTTAGTAAATATTTTTACTAGAAAAATCGGGTACTTTTCGGGTTGTTACAATCACCCCTCATTTTAAAAAGTTTCGTCCTCGAAACTTAGAAGAAGGAAAGTAACATATATGTAGGTCTATTTCAAAATTGTTAAAAATATATTCGTAATAAAATTACAGGGTCTTATCACTGGGGCGGAAGGTTCTCGTCAGCTGTTACGAACACCAACGTCCAAAATCAAAGACTTTAAAAGGTACATTTTCGCATCAATAAATGAGAAAACTAGTTATCGAACGTCTCCAATAACGAGTCTCAACACTCCTTGACGGTAAAATACTTGAAATCATAAAATATTTCCAAAAGCTTCTAATTCAAAAACTTCACAGTAAGGATAATAACTCTACTATCTATTCCTAAAATTTCTAACTACAGCTTATAGTAATATATCTAAGAGAAATGATACTCGATAGAAGGAACTGAATATTCGAAAGAATAGATCGAATAGAAAGAAGAAAGAAAGAAGGAAAGAATAAAGAAAAACGAAGGAGGAACCCCAATACTATCTTCCCTCTATGAAAATTCTAATGTCGATAGTAACTCGACAATACTAACTGTACAAGTAAACTAGTCCTCAAGGGAGTGCAATATATCCTCAACATTTCAATCATCGGATTCCTACCAAAATATTTCATAAGCATGCCACATTGAGTAACAACTCCCAATTATTCAATTTCAATCAGAATCTTCTAAGGTCCATCGGTACGGTAAACTCCATAACTAACCGCCCATGAAAGATTCATTACGAACTCTAATCTTCTTAGCTCCATTAAAACTCTTATTGGAAACCACCATCAAAATATGTATAATTAGGGAAACAAGATCGCTAACAACCACAAAGTAAAAGAGGCTTACTACGAAATCCTTTGCTCCAATTTATTCCAAAATTCCTTATCCTAAGTTATTAACCATGAACTTTCTCATCTTCAAAAGTTAAAACACAAATCTTCAAAAGAGATTAGTTACCCAATCTCATTTCACTTAACTTTTGCCAATTATAGGGCAATGCGACCGTAAATCAATTTATTTATCTCTTCCAAACTCTCAATACATCAGTTTTTCGCTTATGACGATATTCCTCAAGTTGTGTCATCCAAATCTTAATTCCTCAAAGTATTTATTCTCGTTAGGGTCCAACATTTAACGACAACAAATTTTTTCAAGTAACATTTAAAGAACCACTAAAACTCTTAACCACAACAACCAACCACCATTATGCTTAATTCGATCCTCAAAAAGAAATGATATTGCAACTTCAAGCTTTCATAGTCTAAAACCACTAGGATAGTTTCTTCCTAAACTTATTCTCTATTTTCCATAATCATTTAAACACGAAACTAGCCCCATAGGATGGTTAGGTATCATATTTGAAACGCCTTCAAAACACCTCTACTAACCCTTACAATAGCTAAAAGACAATTACCTCTCAAGAGAGTAGAGATAAAAGATCATGATATTAGGAACATTAGGAAGCATTATTAAAGACTAAGATAAGATGAAAAAGACGAAGGCGAAAAAGGAAAACGAGGCTGAGGAAGAGACAAAGAAGCTCCTGTATCTAATAAAATTAAACACGGATTTCATAAATTGAGACGTACCAGTCACCAGGTCTGGTTGAGCATCGGCCTCAGCGCGGCTCATAACGAAAACTCGACCCTTAGGTCTCCCAGAAACACCCGGTGTAAAAGTTGTCTTCTTCTTATCAGGACATTCATCATACCTGTGTCCCGGTTTCTGACAATTAAAGCACACCAGTGGCTTGTTGAAACAGCTAAAACCCGGATGCATAGGCATCTTACACCGAAAGCAGATACGACCCTTAGGGTCGTTGTTGTTGCTAGGGAAGAATGGACGGTTTGTCGGAGCTGCTTGTTCACTCTGAAAGTTTCTCCTCTTGTTTGGAAAAGAAGGAGAAAAGGAAGGTCGGGAAGTAGGATATAGAGGTCTCTTGCCAAAGGCATTAGAAGCTACAAACGAAGTACGGGCCTCCTCGGCAATCTCCCGAATAGAACTCTCCGCCCATAAAGCATCATTGTAAATCGAGACAAAAGAAGTAGAACCCCTACTTATCTTCCCCTTCACATGAGGAGATAGCTTTCCTAAGTAAAAGAAAGCTTTGTCCTCCTCCCTAGAAATAAGTCGAGTGGCATAATGAGCCAACTCATTAAACTTGCTGGTGAACTCTTGAACCGAAAGAATCCCCTGTTTAAAATCAATGAACTCTTTCAACTTCTGTTGCCTTAGTTCATACGGATAAAACCTCGTCTCCAATAGTTCCCGGAAACGAGTCCACCCGAAATTAGGCTCCAACTTCGCAGTAGGACCAGAAAGAGTCCACCACTGATCCGCTTCCCTCACTAAGAAGTGAGAAGCAAGGCGGACCTTATCCTCTTCAAGGACATCATACAAAGCAAAATTCTTCTCCATTTCCCGCAACCACTCAGAAAGTTTGACGGGATCAACTTCGCCATCGTAGGTTTTGGCTTGGCTCCCGATAGCTGTGAAGCAACCCACGTACAACTCCCGTGTCTCTCACGGTCAGGAATAGGAGTAGGAATCGGATTTGCCTGCTGGTTTTGCTGGTTTTGCTGGTTTTGGATAATAACGGTAAGAGCTGCTAAAATAGTGTTGTCAATCCTCGAAGGCATCTTGCAAAATTAAAACACAGATTAGTACTTATCATTTAGCAAGAACAAAGAGACTACAACATAAATCATAATCTACCCATCTTACCCTTCTATCTCACGGTTTATTATTTTATTGAGGTCAAGTTATTTATGCAAGGGTACACAAACGTGCGTCGGGAGCAAAATAGCTCTGATACCAACTGTGACACCCTCAAATTTGCGGAAAGAAAAAAAATTAATTTAAATACATAATGAAGGTGTCTGAAATAAAAAGGTCATCTCAAAACGGAAATATATTCTACAAAAGAAATATACAAGAGCGGGAGACATATCTCCCGTATAAAGACGGAAATGAAAGAGTGTATAATAATATACAATCTAAGAACCGAATATAGGTCCAAGGTAATACTTCGCTCGCTAGCTCGTCAATGTACCCAATGTATGCATTCACCACCTGTTCGACCGCATTAAATATAAACACGGAAGCCACAGTCAGTGGGGAGTAACTCCGAGTTCTCCAGCCACGAAATGTCGAGTTTAATGAAACATGAATAACATAAAAGCAATGTATATGGAAAATACAAAACTTAAACATATATGATATGCTTTTCATGGTATGAAACAGATAACTAACAAATAACCTAGCATGTGAAAGCTATCATGTGAAACCGATAATAAACTATGACTCGAGGTAGGGAAGCTGGTATGCTAGCTCAGAGGTTCCTCTCAGAAACATGGCCGTGATACACTCAAACCCTATCAACACGTAATCATGTGAATCAGTTAACAACCAGTAATCCAAACTCTATCAATCTTAGCCGGCTTGCATCTCACCTTTTAAAACTCATAGAATCATACAAACATGTGAGGCCAAGACCAATGACCTCTACAAACAGCATAAGTCTTAGGGCCAGCAATAGAAGACTTCTGTAACTCGAGGCTTACCACAAGGTAGGAAAAACATAATAGTCCTAGATGATCAGACCTAGCGACAACAGCTTATTCCATTTCCCGTAGTTCATGACATAACCGTACAAAAGAAACTCTGATAGGGACCCCCTAAGCAGAGATGGCATACTAAGCTGGCTCCCTTCCCAAAGCGGAACTCTTAGGATGACCATGACCCGGACGTGGGGATAAGCCCCCCAGGCTCCGGGAACAAAAGCTATTCAAGCGGCGAACTATATACTCGTTAAAGACAGTACGGGCCTATCAATGTCATGGTCCAAGCTACTCATTTAGAATTAGCATGGTCAAGACGCCATATACTCATAATTCTATATGGGTACTTAGTCAACACGACACCAACCATATAATAAAACAGTCACGGGAAAAACATCCTATCATGTGACTAATTGCATATCAATAATAATCAAATATCATATCGCCTCATATCTACTAAGGCTAATTCATAATTAAATACAACCTCACTTGAAGACAAATCCCCGACCCGAGTCCCGCGACGGGTCATCAGTCAAATAGGGGCTGACTAGATCTTAGTTTGACCAAACCCGTTGGATCAAACCGGCTAGAAACAGAGTCTTTATCACATAGACATAAAATCAACATATTCATTACATGTTATTTTAATAAAACTTCTAACATGTGAATTATTAAATCTTACGTAAAACCCCGCTTGACTTAAATGATATCCAATTAAACTACGATCTCGTCTGATAATTTCTAACATGTGAGAAATAATAATTTTATGAAAAACCTTTTTAATTAAATATTTTACTTATTAATATTTCCCACTTGCTAAATATTACAAAACACGATAAAAATGACGATAACTCAAAAACCGTCACAAGTCCCAAAGTGGGACCCACGGGCTGAGTTGGACCGGACCCACATGGGCCTGATTTGGGCCTCACGGCCTGTTTTGGCAAAAATGGGCTGTTTTGGCCTTTTTAACGGGTTTACTAAAAACCGTTTCTAATTATTTCCCAGCAGGGAGTTAACATAATTAAAACCCGTCAAAACAACAATTAAACAATCAAACATTGACACAACCCAAAGACCAAAACCCGGACCCACCATGGACCAGCCCAGACCGGCTGGACCGGCCTGGACCGGTCTGACCAGCCTGAACCGGCCGGTTCAGCCACCACCATAACCGGCCACTTCAATGGCCACCACAACAACCATCCTAAATTAATCCTAACATCATTTTAATTAACAACATCCATTTTTAACATCCAATTCAACCATCATGCATATTAAATCATGATTAAAAATAGATCATCCAAAATCATCAAGAACACTAAACCATATGAAAATTCCATACAACATATAAAAAAGATTACTTATCATGTTACTAATCAAAAACCGTAAACCATAAACAACAACTAAAGATATGTAACATTATTCGTCGAGTAACTCGGAATCGTTACCTTAGCTAGCTAAAATCAAGTAGCACCAAAATAATAAGAACTAAGAACTAAGAAACCCGCCTTCTAGTCTTCTCCTACGATATACGAGTCACCAAACTCGTCTTCAAAATCTTCCCCTATAAGAAATGACAAGAAAACATTATTAGAACTTAAAATATGATTTTCCATAATTAAAGTCTTGAAAACGATTTTGACGGAATTGAACTTAAACCATACGTGAAGATGAGGAGCGAAGAGGAGAGTCTAGAAATATAAATTAGGATGGATTTAATTAAGAAACGAAGATTTTATGAAGGTTTTGCTCAAGAACGATGAAGAACAAACGATGAACGACGAAGAACACGAAGAACGATTAAAGAAAGCGATATTTTGATCTTATTTTGATTTGTTGTAAAGTAAAAAGTTGTTTGTGAGTAGGAATGAGTGGATGAGTGCCGTGTAAATATAGGCCAAAATAGTGAGTTGGGTTTTGAAATTGTTGTTATGGAATTGACCCGGTATAATAATTATATTACCGCAATTAATTAGATATTAAGTTAATTGAATTAAATATCAAGATATTATGTTATTGTAATGAAAAGAAAGAAAATATCAAGGTCAAAGAGAGAAGAAAAACCGTGAGGATAGGAGAGAAAGCGGGTCTGATTTTGAGCGATTTTCGTAATTTTCGTTAACTGATCGATAAAGTTGAAAATATCTTAGATATTCTTATTAATTTAATCAAAAGAATTAAAATATCTAACGTGAGTGGAAAACGATGACATGGGCGCGTGACTCATGCCAAAGTCGAGTTTCGGTTTCGTTTCGCGCTTTACGAAGACTCGGGAATAGTTAAATGATGTTCGGTTAACAACCGTAAAAGTTATTCTTTAAATTCCGAATAAATTCAAAATAATTATATTAAATTATGACAAATCATAATAAATCTTAATAAAAATAAATTAAAAATATTATTTTTTTAAATAAAATTTCGGTCTTCAAACTTACAAGGCGAGTCGGAAAAAGTCAACGAAAGTCAAAGTTGACTGAAAAGTAGAGAAAAGTCGAAGATGACTTAAAAGTCAAGAAAAAGTTTATGACGACTTAAAAGTCAAGAAAAGTCAATGACGACTTTAAAAAGTCAAGGAAAAGTCAAAGACGACTTAAAAGTCAAGAAAAGTCAAAGATGACTAAAAACGGTCTTTTCATGGAATCCCTCAAAAATTCCAAATACGAACGCGGAATTTCAAAATAAGACTCGGAACAAAAATTCCTATTTTAAAAACTTAAGTTCTACTGAAAAGTGTTAGTAAATATTTTTACTAGAAAAATCGGGTACTTTTCGGGTTGTTACATGAAGGGCCGAAGTATTATCACAATATAACTTGGCAGCTTGAGGATGAGAGATACCTAAAGTGGCTAGCAATCCTTTTAACCATTTTATGTCACATGTAACAAGAGCCATAGCACGATACTCAGCCTCGGTAGATGAACGAGATACAATAGGTTGTTTCTTGGATTTCCAGGAAATAGGTGAGTCTCCAAGGAAAACCATCCAACCAGTCAAGGAACGGCGAGTCGTAGGACAAGCCGCATAATCGGAATCGCTCCAGCCTATCAAAGTAACGTCACATAATGCAGAAAAGAAAAGCCCTTGTCCTGGAGAACCTTTCAAATAACGAACCACTCGCATTGCTGCATTCCAATGATCAATCTGAGGCATGTGCATAAATTGAGACAATACGTGAACAACGTAGGTCAAACCGGGACGAGTATTAACAAGGTATAGCAAGCGTCCAACAAGACGTCGATATTTGTCAGGGTCATCCATAAGAGCACTCGTGTTCTGCCCTAACGAGTGATTCTGCTCAATAGGCGTGACCGCCGGCTTGCTTCCTAGATAACCAACCTCACGTATTACATCTAAGGCATATTTTCTTTGACAAATAACAATACCTTCTGGATTGCGCGCAACTTCAAAACCGAGAAAGTACTTGAGAGTGCCCAAGTCTTTTATCGGAGAACATTGTCGCAAATATTTCTTAAACAAACCCAAGGCCGCATCATTGTTAGACGAGACAATCAAATCATCCACGTAAATAAGGATATTTAGCTGAATATCATTAATAGAATAAGTAAATAGAGAGTAGTCGGAGTGAGACTGAACAAATCAGTATTCAGTCAAGGCACGAACAAGCTTAGCAAACCAACAACGAGGAGCTTGCTTAAGCCCATATAATGATTTACGTAACCGAGAAACATGACCTAGAGTAGTAGGAGTGAAACCCGGAGGCAACCGCATATACACTTCTTCATCCAAATCACCATGAAGGAACGCTTTGTCAACATCCATTTGATGTAGTGACCAATTTTTACAGGCTGCCACGGCTAAGAAGGCTCGTATCGTCGTCATTTTAACTACCGGAGCGAAGGTCTCATCATAATCAAGTCCTTCAGTTTGATGATTACCACATACCACAAGACGTGCTTTGAGCCTTTCAATGGAAGAATCGGAGTTATATTTTATTCGGTAAACCCATTTGCTACCAAGAGCCTTCTTACCTGATGGTAGAGGTTCCATTGTCCAAGTTCCATTATATTCTAATGCACGCATTTGAGCGTCCATGGCAGTACGCCATCCTTCAATCTTAACAGCTTCCTGGAAATTCTTTGGCTCTGTATGAGTAGTAATAGCTCCCAAAAATTGTCGATGAGAGTTAGAAAATTTATTGCAATTAATATATCGTACTAAGGGATATGGCGTACCTGAGAACGATGAGGACACATTGACTTTTGAAGCATCAGACGGACTACTACCAAGGACCGTAGATTGAACCACATAATCTTGCAGCCATGTCGAAGGAAACCGAACCCGTTTACCACAACCAAGATCCTCTTCATGAGCCGTATCAACATCAGTGGGCTTAGGTGGAGGCGGACGGGCATTCGCGGCAGGTGCGGACTCCTCTGTATCACCACTTAATTCAGTGATTTCATTCACGTGTTCCCTGGTTGCACCATTAATTTGTTCCCTAGTTTCACCATTAATTTCAGTCACGTCCTCGCGTGCTTCATTACGGGTTCACGCAAATTCATTTCAATCACATCCTCCTCTACTCCCAAACCAGTCCAATCGTTACAATCGTCACAATAGGTACCCCCCTTAAGTCCTCAAGAGTTGGTTCATGTGAAATATTCACACATTCAGGCTCAAGGAAAGGGAACACATTCTCGTAGAACCAGATATTTTGAGAAACAAAGTAAACATTGTTTTCCAAATCATACAGGTACCACCCCTTCTTCCCAAACGGATAGCCAACGAACACACACTTACGACTTCGGCTAGCAAATTTACTCCTTTAGCCTTTTGGTTGTGTGCAAAGCATAACGACCCAAAAACCCGTAAGTTTGTGTATATGGGTGCACGTCCAAAGAGCATCTCATGTGGTGTTTTGCCATGCAGTAGAGAGGAAGGAGTCCTATTAATAAGGTGTGCTGCGGTCAGAATGCACACACCCCAAAAACGAATGGGTAACCCGGCACGTCCAAAGAGCATCTCATGTCGATGTTTCCTCTCAACCCTACCATTTTGTTGAGGAGTCCCGACACAAGAAGTTTGGAAAATTATTCCTTTGGAACGAAATTGTGGTTGAAGACAATTAAATTCCGTTCCGTTATCGCTTCTAACCAATTTTATATTAACTGAGAATTGATTAGCAACCATTGCAAAAAAATCCATAAAATATTTAAACACTTCCGTTTTATATCTAAGTAAATAAATCCAAAAAGCACGGAAAAAATCGTCAACAATTGTCAGAAAATACCGCCCACCACAAGAAGCCGGGGGGTCATACGTTCCCCACAAATCGCAATGAACAAGTTCAAATATCCGACTACTGGTACTATCACTAATTGGAAAACTACTCCTAGTTTGCTTAGCGCGGTGACAAACTTCACATGGCACCGATAAGCTTTTATTTGACGAGTTAATAAAAGGCAAAAATTGAACCACTTTCTCGGACACATGTCCCAATCGGTGGTGCCACAAACTAACAGGAGAAGACGCCTCCAAGTGCCCTGCAATAGTGCGTTCATTGTCTCGTAGGTAGTATAGTCTGTCAATACGATCACCCATACCAATCACCGTTCTCGTTGGTAGGCCCTGTATAGTACATATGTTAGAGTTAGTAATAAATTCACAATTGAGTGCATCACATAATTGTGAAAGAGATAACAAGTTGCAAGTTAATTTTGGCACATATAAAATGGAGTGTAAACTACTAAGGCTTACAAGTTTTAAGGAAACTTGATTAGCTTGACTCAAACTGAGAACAATGTCAAGTAACAAATAGATGTTGTTTTAGAGAGGGTGAATTGTTTAGCTGAAAACTCAAGGGATATGACTTAGATGTAAGTCCATAGACCTTAATTAGACTCCTCTAATTAGTTGCTAAATTAGTTGTTAATTTAGTATTTAATGATCTATGTAACATGCATGCAAATATAAAGACATTTATATAAGAGAAGAAATTTCCTCACATTGATATGGAAAATATAAGGGCACAACAAGAACTCCTTCTTGTTGTTCTTGAGCTAATAATATGGATGAATACAAGTAATCCCCAAAGTAGAAGATCTCCTCTAAGTTGCACCAATATTAACCCAAATAATCTACCCTTATTATTAACTAGATAATAAGATAGATATTATTCTACTAATATTATGACTATATTACTACACTAGTAATACTTAGTAAATATTAGTGTTTGAGAGTTTTAGTAAGAAGATGAGGTTTTCGAGACAAGTAAGGAAACAAGCACAAAATGAAGTAGTTATAAAATGAACACAAAATGCTCATTTTATAGACCTTGAGGCCGGATCATGTAGTCCAAATAATACTCTTATTTTGTTCAATTTGATCACATGCATTAGAGTGGAGTGTTGTAGAACAAGTGATGATTGTTTACTACTTGTTATGTCACTTTGAAAAGGTAACTAAGTAGTGTAAACATGAACAAAAATCATCACCTTGTAACTACAAGCCAACCGGCCACAATGGCCTTAGTTTGGTCCATTTTGATTTTTGATATTTGTCTTACAAATACTTATTGGTCATATGGTTAATTATCTTGTATAATTAAGTGTTAATTTGATCATATAACAATTATATGACTCAATTAAATAAATAATATGTACTTAACATTTTAAGTAATATTTTACCATTATATCAATATATAATGGGTCCCACAATGCTTAGTTTATTTATTTTACAACTCTTTGTAAATATAATTAACTAATTACCTCTATCTCAAAACCTCAACTAATTTAGTAATTTAACGATTATTTACTAAGTTAAATCTTATTTAATCTGTATTAAACTAAGAATAAATTTATTAGTCAATTATCGCATAATGAAAAATAAAGTGTAATCGAATT
>JAIUZE010048975.1:0-18964 GCA_022085475.1 Heliosperma pusillum
CGATCGGAACGTAGTGCTTTAATCTTTCTATCCAGTTGGTTTTCAACCTTATTCTGGAATTCCTTGAACTTGTCAAAGGACTCACTTTTATGCTTCATTAAGTAGACATAACCATATCTACTCAAATCGTCCGTGAAAGTGATAAAATATCTATAGCCATCTCTAGCGTTGATTGACATAGGTCCACACACATCAGTATGTATGAGTCCTAATAGGTCAGCAGCGCGCATTCCCACACCTTTGAAGGAAATTCGAGTCATTTTGCCTATGAGACATGATTCACACGTGCCAAAAGATTCATAGTCAAATGGGGAGATAGTCCCATTATCAATGAGCTTTTTCACGCGTTTTTCATTTATGTGTCCCATACGACAATGCCATAGATATGTTTGATCTTTGTCACCAACCTTTGCTTTCTTATTACTCACATGCATTATATCTGTGGTTTGATCTAAAACATATATTCCATTTATGGAAACAGCTTTACCCTAAATCATATCGTTTAAAGAGAAAATACAGCTATTATCCTTTATTAAAAACGAAAAACCGTCCTTTTCAAGTACGGAAACAGAAATAATGTTTTTCGACAAACTGGGTACATAGTAACAATTATTCAGCAATAACTCAAAACCACTAGGGAGTTGGATTACATATGTTCCCACTGAAATGGCAGCTACTCTTGCTCCATTCCCCACTCGCAGGTCCATATCACCCTTTGCGAGAGTTGTGATGCTTCTTAGGCCCTGCAAATGATTACACAGATGAGAACCACAACCAGTATCTAGTACCCAAGTTCCGAAACTTGCATGGTTAATCTCAATCATATGAATAAAAGATGACGTACCAACAGGAGTGACGTGGCCTGATTTTACGTCTTCAGCATACACGGGACAGTTCCGCCTCCAATGCCCAGTCTTGTGGCAATGGTGGCACTCCGTGTTTTCCTTGCTCTTTGTCTTGCCTTGTGAGCTACCGCTAGTCTCACCAGGCCCACTCTTGACCTTTCCTGGCTTTTTGAACTTTGGCTTCCCTACAGCTAGGTCAGCTTGAGCCTTGCCCTTACCCCTACCCTTTTTGTTAATCATGAGAACGTCCTGTTTCACGCTCCCACTCAATTTCAGATCACTCTCGGTCTGTACGAGAAGTGAGTGGAGCTGATGAAGACTTTTCTTCATATCATTCATATAGTAATTTGCCTTGAAAAGGGCAAAACCATCATGAAGTGAATGAAGCAGTCGATCAATAATGATCGTCTCATCGATTTTACAACCAAGAGCCTCCAGTTTCTCGACATTCTCGATCATAGCAAGAATGTGTGGGCTAACCGCTTGGCCCTTCTGGAGTTTCGCCTAAAAGAAGCGACAGGTATACTCATAGCTAACGATTCTCGGAGCTTTCGAGAACTCGTTAGAGAGAGTGGTGAAAATCTTGTTTGCACCCTGGGCTATGAATCGCCTCTGCAAATTGGATTCCATTGCAAAGATGAGTACGTTCTTTAACGCACCTGCCTCCATAACGAAATCACTATAAGCAAGTGATTCATTTGCTCCTGCATTGGGGCCTGGGTTAGTTGGTAGTGTCTCAGTCAAGTACTTGAGCTTACCGTCAGCAATGGCAGCATTCCGTAATGCCGCCTCCCAGTCCGCAAAGTTGGACCCATCATTCTTCAGTCGCGTGGACTGATTCATGTTGTCCATAAAGATCTTTAGCCAGGACTCGCGAGCAAGTGTAGCACTTGGCATTGGGTCGTCTGTACTTCCAGCCATTTGTTATTTAGCAGTTATATCTGTATATAACGGATTCAAGAAACTGTGAAAAGAAGAAAAATATGATAAGAATTCATCGTTTTAAAATTAAGTCTTAATGCAAAAACTGTTTAATGCGATGACTCATGCATTTATACAATTGACCTCCCTCAAGAATTATATAAATGATCCTAAGACTCAATTTCTGTAAATTGATAAGCCAACCTCTCGGCTAATTCTACTTTTAGAATTCTTAGTCGATAAATTTCTGTAAATTCTATCTTTTAGTCCATTATAATCCCGAGATATTACTCGGACTACAATGTTGAGGTAAAATAGGTCAACACTCACTACTTACCCAACGTAGAAGGGGTCATATTATGACTTCCGACGAAGAAGGGGTTCATAGTAGTTTTTTCTATAAAGACTAATCTCAATTTTCATTTTAGAGGAAGATCCCATCATCTTAAATTTAATTCATTTTAAGTGAACAAATTCTAGCATTTCGTGAATGATTTAGACTAAGGTGATGGCCCTATGAACGAGTGACATCTGTATGTCTAAGATGAAAATTCAAACTATATGAAACATTTTTCATGCATTTAGGTGGTTTGGTTTAGGCGGAATATGATGCAATAATTTAACATGTGAATGAAAAGCAAAAGAATGAAAAATACGTAAACTATTACAACGGTCCTAGTGTGGCCTATCTACCAAAATGAACAGTAAATACAAGTTTGGAATCCATCCTAATGGACCCGAGAAGCTTGACTTTGTCTCATCTTGGTCCATGTAGCGGGAGTGAGCATCCGATCTCCATCTTTAGTCTTCTTAAATTACATTTTCAAAATTACAAAATAAACCTATTTACATTCTAATTCCAAAACATAATTAAAAGAAATAAAAGGAGATTCGAGATCTCAAAAATACATCCAAACCATGTTTCCATCATTACGAAAACATGATTAACTAAGGCCACACTAGGTATTACATTTTTCAACCAATTGCAAAAATAACGTAAATAAAAACATTCATTCATTCATTCATTCGACAAAATAAAATGCATCAACTATATAAATTAATTCTTCAAGACATAATTCTGTAATTATGTAGAGTAATTTATCCAAACCACCATTATATACGATCAAAATTATGTGACAATTCCTTAATTGCCCACAACAATTTTAATCTTCCATAATCCATTTTATTTTAAACCTTTTTAAAATAATCGGGTATCATTATTGTGAACCTTTTCACAATAACAAACAAACATTATCTTTATAATGCCCAAAAAAAAAATAACAAACAAAAGTTTTTTTTTTTTTTTTTCCCGCACTGTTCACTGTTCACGCGAACAGTACCAGTGCCAAAATTTTTTTTTTCTTTTATTTTCTCACGGTTTAACAAAAACCGAAACAAATAACATTAAAAATAAAAAAAATACTGCTACACAGCAATAAAAAAAAAACAGAATTTTTTTTTTTAAATTGAACAGTAGCAGCACGTACTGCAAAAAAAAAAAATTTCGGTGTTGACAATATTGCTAGATCGGTACAAAATTCAATATCTAATCGTTATTAAATATTGAATCAAACTAGATTATTCAATTTAACCTTTTAAAATGAACATCTAAATCATAATTAAATCGATTATCCATATATTCATTTAATCACAATCGCTTTGAATATCATTAAAATTGAATCATTATACAAAAATTATCAATTTAAAACAATGAGTCCGAAAACAATAACAACAACAAAAACAAAACAATTCCATCTTATTTTAATTTAATCCTTATCAAATTAAAACAAGTACAAATTTATTATATTGAATTTTAACCTTTTAAAATAACAATATCAATAAATCAACAAAGGAAAAACAAGACCTAAAAAAAAAATTCACGCGGCCCAAAAAAAAAAACAGCCGTAACATAAATTTTTTTTCGGTATTTCCATAATTTTTTTTTTCTCAAATTTATATTTCATAAAATGAAAAACATATAATATAATTTTGTAGCCTTATGCTCTGATACCACTTGTGGGAAATAACTGTTTACATCCCCTTAAAATTTAGGATTATAACAAAATTATAGAATATGAATTGCGAGTCATTAATATGAAAACAATATAAAATATAGAGAAAACGAATTGAACCTTTGGACCTAGCAAAATTCGGCCTAAGAACAGATATCAAAGTAGATATCCTCCTAATCGTCTCACCCAAGATTGATCGAGAAATGCCCTTCTCCTTTGCTAGAAAGATAATTAAAAGTTACTGTTAACTTTTAGGTTTTTGTGTTTTGTGTGATGGAGGCACAAGTGAGTATAGAAATTAGGTTAGAATGTTTCTCCTCCTCCTTTTTCTTCTAATCCTCACGGCACTCCTACTAGGGTTTTTATGGGGAGATTTTTGTCTCCTCAAAATAACTACCCACTGACTAAAAACCGATTGTATCTGGATACTTTCGTTTTTGATCATGTTAGCTTCCAATATAATGTAATATATTATAATCGTCGTTTTTACATGGACCGACATTATAATACATCATTAATTATAAATATCCGTATATTTATAATTTGCCAATTAATTATAACGGTTTATGTTTAATTAGCTTAAATTATATATACAACAATTAAATATAACATTTTATATTCAATTTACGAATTACAGTTAATTCGTCTCAGCTAAATTTATTTAATCATTATTAAATAATTATATCATCATCACATTGACTAACCTTTTAGTCAAATACACTGACTAACCTTTTAGTCATATAATAGGGCATCAATATGATTATTTTCTCAAATAATCACATCTCTCAATCACATCCTTTAGGTGTGACTTTTAGGGACCAGTTGATCACCGCCATCTGTATGACAATAACGTCAAACTTATCTAGCAAGCCAACCGTTATCGATAAACGTTAATCAACTGATTACAATACAAAGTATACCCTGTGAACCTACAGAGATTTATTTATGTTATTGCACTAACTGTGGAGGACACTGACTCCAACAATGAGGATATTCAATCCATTTCATACAAAGTTATCATATGACATAGATCCATTACAACATTAAAAACTGACCTTAACAAATAATAGACGATAACATAGATCCATTTTACATTAAATATAAACCTTAACAAATAACTACCGCATTATAAGACCATAAATTTACTAATGCATAAACACAAACACGCGCACATAATTGCACAACATAAGATCACAGTCGCCTTCACATGCTCTTCATCTCGCTTTGCCCACTTGCATTCCTCAATAAGTTGATTGTTCTTGATTTGTAAAGACTCTTTTTCAGCATCTACCTTCTTTTTCTGCTCTATTATAAATGAAGACACATTACAATTTTGTACAAACACATCCTCAAAGGCTCTCTTCTCAGTTATGAGTTCCTTAATTACATTTTTCCGCCATTCGGTTTGGTCTTCATCATACCTTTCGAAGTGGTCACACCCCCATTCAACATTAGGCTTGAACTTTTGGCATCTCTCAAACCTCCTCCCGGGGTTGTCTGATCTCCATGATTTCGTAATGGCGACAGGAAGTCAACATTTGCACTTGTTAGTTTCATATTTGGATGACATTATGCCTAAGTGAAATACATGAACACATTAGCACGATAAGTGTAAGAAATGAATATAGAAGTACTTGTTAACCCAATATTTGATTGAATTAATAACCCAATTATGCACATAAGCCAAATATGAACATAAGCCAATTAATTGAAAAGAAAGACATAAATACATAACTGAATATTTGTTAATCCAGATTTATCAAAAAATTACGAAAAAATAAACTAAGAACAAAAACAATAACATAACCCTTATGAAAGAAACAAATAGCTGGAAAAATTGCAAAAGAAACAATAACGCATTGAGGTTCAAAAGAATAAAAAAGAAATCAAACCTGAATGAAGTCAATTATGGTGAAAAATTATGGTAATTTGGATGAAGGATTGATTTCTGGTTAAAGAAGTAAGAAGATTTTAACACGAAATTGTAAAAGAGCTACTCAGTTGAAAGACTAATGCAAGCAACATAGAAAAACGAAAAGGATTGAAATTAACTTACCTGCAAACTCAGTTGAAAGACGGATTAAAGACGAGTTGAATTGATCCAGTGAAATTGAGTGAAGATTTGAGAGGATTGATTTCTAGGGTTCTAACATGAAATCCCCAATTGTAAGGTTGAGTCGTTTTCTTTTTGTGAGTATAGGACTATAGGCTGGTGATTGGTAATTAAAGAAGTAAGAACATGTAGTTGGATGAGTAAGGGTATTATGGTCATTGTAAATTTTCGTAAGACGATTAAATGAAGTCGGTCGATAATTAAACAAGACCGTCAATAAAACGTAAAAAAAGTGAAACTGGTGGGAATAAATATGAAAGGTAGGTGGTTATTTGTAAAGTAGAACATAATAGGTGGTAATTTGTAAAAAAGGGAACATAATAGGTGGTAAATTGTAATTTTTCCTTTATTTAAATAGATTATATATTTATGGAGTTTATTTATGTAATATGTATTTTACTCACGGTTCATTTGGCGTATAATTTTTTATTTGCATACCCTTGAGTAAAAATATAACTAACTTTAATTCTCTCGATCATCTAAAACATGACCTCTCAAATCAATTAAACTCATCGTTGATTTCCTAAATTTTGGTTTCTGATAGTTAAAGATCGATTCATAAACTATACAACTGGATGTACAATGCTATTATACATCTAGGGTTATTTTAGTCATTCTCTAATACAATTGTTAAAACCTAAAACAAATCAAACGTAATCCCTTTCTCCCAACCTGATTTCATATCATTCTAACTACTCTCCATCTTCTTTCATAATGCAGATTAATCATCCTCTCCCTTTAAACTATTCAATCAACTATTACAACTTTCCTTTTACAAACAAATCAAAATCATTAAGAAATTAATCAAATCGTTAGCATCAAGGATGGACGGAGCTGCAACGGCTAGTGACTGATGGCTCAAATTCTTTATATAAGAGTTCTCTGTTCGATAACGCATGTAGTATTTGTATTAGCTCGACTTCTTAGATGACTTGCAAGCTTCAATGGCTTGTGACTGATGGCTCGAATTCTTTATATATAAGCTCGAGCTCTATGTTCAATAACGCATGTAGTATGTATAATAGCTGGACTTCTTAGATAGCTTGTAAAAGCCTTGGAATTCAATTGGCAAGTCGTGTTTAATATCATAATGTTCAGTAACATATCAATAAGATCTAAAAATGAATTAAAACTAATATGTGTAGAAAATTTTCAACAAAAGACTCTACATTACAATTAGAATAAGAAGAATCTACACATAGGCTCAAAATCTCATGTAATTAAAATGTTGTTGAGCCATTAGTAGATTTGAGTGCCAAGAACTCAAAGCCTAAACTGAAAATATGAAGAATTTCTCTTCAAACAAAATCTTTATACATTAGCTTGATCTCTATGTTTAGCTTGAGTTCTTTATATATTAGTTCGAGTTCTATGTTCAGCTGTATAATGCTAATATATATCTGGATGTAGGATCCTATCTGTCATTAAAGATTCATTCAATGGTTTAGTACCCTACTAGCTAGCATATATCTCGTGCTAATGCACGGGTTTTTAAATTGTATTGTTAGAGAGTATTAAGCTATGAATATTTAACTGCACTTTGAATTTATCTTTAGCATCAACAATTATTATCATGTAATAATAAGAGTTAAAATAGAAAACAAATTGACAATCCTACCCGGAAAAATTGATAGTTTGACTAAAATTATTTTTGTGAAAAAGTTATTTATAAAATAATAAGATTGTTATAATTGAAAAAACTTATGATATTTATTATCCATATATAAAAAATTACAGTGAATTATGTGACTATTATTATAAGTTTTATTAGACTATAAAGAATAAAAAAAACAAAAAAAAAAATTTGAAAAGTGCGGAGTACACATTTATTTAACCATATGACTAAATTTATATAATATCTTTAACATAATAATTGAGATTTCTATAAACCTTATATGATAAAAATCTAATAATATAATATGAGTAAAAAATGTATGAGGCTCATGAAAGCTAGCTATTATGATGAATAAAAAATATTTTAGGCTCAACGTATATTTAGATTAGCCCATAACAAATTATGCCTAAATTCTAGCTTAATATACTATTAGGCGGGAAACTTTTTAGATGTTTTTATTCCCTTAGTAGATAGAGGATGAGTTTTAGACTGTTGAGTCCATTTTATATATAGTTTAACTCCCTAGTTTAACTCGGTTTATTTGATTATTATACTTTGTTTAGTATATTTGTGAGCTAATTACGTGTTCTAGGTGTATTGCTTGTGTTTGTTACATTTTGTAGGAATCTAAGCATTTAGAGGCTTTTTCCTAGCACATTAGCCAGCATCAAAGTTCACTAAGCTAAAATGGAAGTAAGATGGACCATGGAAGGATACTATGAGAAATGACAAGCCCAAGCATGCATATGAGGATTTGTAAAATGGTTTGGTGTACAAATGAGAAACCAAAATGAAGCCCAACTTAAGGAGTCCACAACTCAACATAGGGATGCTCTTTGAATGCTCATGGGATGCCAAACTATGCAATTAACCACTACAAAAATTCTTGTTTCAGGCGACTGTAATAAGGTGACTGATACTAGTAGTCGCCAACTTGGCGACTGAAAATAGACTCGGGCGACCGAAAATAGTCGCCAAATTGGCGACTGAAACAATCCTGAGAATTTAAAAAAAAAAAACACGGGCGACTGAAATCAGTCGCCAAATTGGCGACTGAACAGGCCTTTTGGCGACTGATTTCAGTCGCCAATTTGGTGACTACCCAAATCAGTCGCCAAAATGATTATCATATCAGAAATCGCAATTCATCCGCACACTTTCTTACTTTACCAATTTTCAATCAACCGAAAACAAAACCCCTATTACTCTAAAAATCCGACACCACCACTACAAGACTCCGTCAACCACCACTCCGACCACCACTCCGACACTATCACAGCCGGATCTTTGTCCTCTCCTTCTTCTTGTGTTGCTTTGTTTGTTCTAATTGGTGAAGGTATCTTTGTTCTAATTTCAATCCTTAAATTCATTTAGTTTGTTTGTTTAATTTGTGATTCCTACTAGTATTAAGTTGATTTTATATGTTTATATAAACATTTGTGATGATTATTGGTTTTTAGATAGTTATATGTTTGGTGTAATTTGAATCCTTAGATTAATTGTGGGTTTTTGATGATGGTTAGTGTTAGTGTTGTTAGTATTGTTTTTATTAGTATTTGTAATTTTAATTAGTGTTAGTGTTGTTGGTATTCGGTTTTTGATAATGATAAATTGGTTAGTGTTAGTGTTGATACTATTGTTTTTGTTAGTATTTGTAATTTTGATTAGTGTTAGTGCTGTTAGTATTGAGTTTTGATAATGATGATAATGGTTAGTATTAGTTTTAGTATTGTTTTTGTTAGTATTTGTAATTTTGATTTGTGTTAGTGTTAATATTTGGTTTTGATAAAGATGATAATGGTTATGTTAGTGTTAGTGTTGTTAGTTTTGCTAGTATTTTTTCACTCATTAAGGTGATGTTATATGTTAGTTAGTTAGTAATATTATCTTTTAATTTGTAATTATTGTTGTGTGGGTTAATGTTTAGATTAAAATGAAGAGATTGGAACGTACATGGATGTACGAAGAAAGACTTGATAAGAAAAGACATCCTACCGTTAGATTTATAAAGGGGGTTGCCGAGTTTATTGAATTTGCTAATAAACAACAAGACGAGTATGATTTAGTAGTAAACAAACTTAGGTGTCCTTGTATTAAATGCGAAAACATGAAATATGTACATGACATTGAGGTTCAAGAACAACTTTATACAAACGGGTTTTGTCCAAACTACTACAATTGGATTTCTCATGGAGAATCTTATTTTTCACTTCCCGAACAATCTCAAATCCCACAAAATGAGAACCCATATAGAGATATGGTAGTTGATGCCTTTGAGTCTAATATTTTCAATAATGATCATATACTAATGAATGAAGAAGAACCACACCCACAAGCAAAAACCTTTTTTGATATGTTAAAGGCGAGTGAAAAACCATTATATGAAGGGAGAGAAATGTCATTGTTAGAAGCCGCCTCTAGGATAGTAACTTTGAAATGTGAGTACAATTTGCCATTTAATTGTGTTGATGGCATTGCTTCTTTGATTGAGGATGTTATCCCCGGTAATAATGTCATGACCCGATTATTCTACAATACCAAAAAAGTAGTGAAAGGTCTACAACTTCCGCATTACAAGATTGATGCATGTAAGGATGAATGTATGCTCTTTTGGAAGGATGATGCCTTGCTTGACAAGTGTAGTAAATGTCAAAAGGCTAGATATAAGACAATTGAGGGAAGTATTGTCTTGAAGGGTAAAAAAGGAAAGAATGAAAAAAAGAGAGGTGAAAAGAGTAAGAAACAAATACCCGAAAATCCCGTAACTTACTTTCCTCTAGCTCCAAAACTTCAAAGAATGTTTTCTACCAAAAACATTGCCGAGCAAATGAGATGGCACAAGGAAAATCGTCGTCCTTGTTGCATGACCAAAGCAAAGCATTTTTGCTTCCTTGTTCCCACAAAGTGAGTTGGTTTGATTGTCATAGACAATTCTTACCGGAGGGGCATGCATTTAGGAGCAACAAAAAAGCTTTCAGAAAAGGTAAAGTGGAGCGGAATCATGCTTTAGATCGACTTCCGAGGAATAAGGTGTGGGATATGGTTTGTGATTTGTCACGTACTATTGATTGTACTAAAGCAGAGACAGATGAGTTGAAAAAGAAGAAAATTGGTTGGTTTAAAAGAAGCATTTTTTTGGGATCTTCCTTATTGGAAGACGATGTTAATTAGGCACAATTTGGATGTAATGCATATAGAAAAGAATTTCTTTGAGCAATTGATTCACACGATTATGGATGTAAAGGGAAAGACTTGTGATACTGTTAAATCACGAGAAGATTTGAAGACAATTTGTCATCGTCCCGAACTTCACATTTGTAGCGATGAGTCTAAGCCAAAATCTATTTTTACACTTGACAAAGCTCAAAGGAAGGTATTATGTGAGTGGTTAAGAAAGTTAAAATTTCCTGACGGATATGCATCCGATTTTAGTCGATGTGTTGATATGAAGGAGCTAAAGTTGCAAGGCTTGAAAAGTCATGATTGTCATATCTTCATGGAACGATTATTACCTGTATCTTTGAGACATCTCCTCCCCACTCCCGTGTGGAATGCAATTGTTGAGATAAGTCAATTTTTTCGAGATTTATGTTCGTCTTCAATATGTGTTGATGACATGATTCGTCTTGAGGAGCAAATACCAGAGATATTGTGTAAGTTCGAGATGATATTTCCTCCATCATTTTTTAATTCCATGGAGCATGTACCGATACATTTGCCTTACGAAGCCAAAGTTGGAGGCCCCGTCCAATATAGGTGGATGTATCCATTTGAAAGGTAAGATCGCTAAGTAGTAATTAAATTATAATTATTATCGTACTATATATAATTGATTTAATATTTATATACTAGTCTTAACAACTATTAATCCCATCAATTATTGAATAGGTTTCTTAATCACGTGAAAAAGAAAATTGGTAACAAAGCTCGGGTTGAAGGTTCTATATGCAATGCGTATTTAACGGAAGAGATTGCAAATTTTTGCTCTCTTTACTTTGAAAAACATATAGAAACCAAAGCAAAATACTTGAGTGTTGATAAAGCGGATGAACTTGAGACAAGTTTACCCGAGTTTTTCCAAATGCATGATGATGAGGGTTGTTCATCAATTGGGGGAACAAGATATTTGGATGACAAAGAATATGATCGTGCTCACCTTTACGTTCTTTCTAATTGTGAGATTTTGGAATCATATGAAATGGAGTTTGTGAATGATTTCATTAAAGCACATCCTAATGTGAATAGAGATGATGTTTGGAGTAACCATGAGGATCAATTTGCAGCATGGTTTCAGAACCATGTAATTGAGTTAAATATCCAAGATGATTTGATAAGGACTTTGGCCTTTGGTCCTTCACGAATGGTTAAAACGTGGAATCGTTACTCGGTCAACATATTTAATTTCCATACATTCAACTACGGTAAGGATAAGGCTAGGTGCAATTATGGTGTTACTATTTCTTCTCTTGATGACAACGAATACTATGGTATAGTTGAGGATATATTTGAGTTGAGCTATAATGGGCGTGAGCGTTCTTATAATACTGTCTTATTTAAGTGTGAATGGAAGGATAACTCTGTGGCCGGTATGAAAGTTCATGAACGTTATAAAATCGTCGAAGTGAATCATACCCGGACATACTCAAAGTATGATCCATTTATACTCGCACATCAAGCCAATCAAGTATATTTCGCTTCTTATCCAAGCACGAAGAATGATCGAAATCAAAAGCAGTGGTGTGCAATCTTTAAGACAAAAGCACGCTCACAAGTAGATACGACTTTTTTTCAAGAAGAAATAGTATCTAGCGGGTTTATGTTGTCTCCACCTGATGAAATCATTTATGAGAATGGAAATGAAGAGGGTGAGGATTTGGAAAACGAGGATGGTGATGGTCAAGTTGACGGTGATGGTGGTGGTGATAGTGATAATGATAATGAATCAGATGGTGATGATGATGATGACGAATTTGATGATGATGATTAATTGGGTAAAGATATATTTATATATATTTTAATTAAGTTTTTTATGTTATTTGATGTTTTTTTTATGTTATTAACAGTTTATGTTTATGTTTTTTTTATGTTATTAACCGTTTCTAACAATTTGAATATTTGTGTAATTGTAGATGGCAGGAGGTCGAGGTAGACAACGTGGCGGCGGTTCAAATAGACGCCATAGTACTTCTTCAGTCGACGAGGAGGAGATGGAGGTTATTGATCAGCAGAGTCCGGTGGTTGAGGAATCGACCAATGACGATGAGTCCTCTGGATCAGACATCGGAGATCCAGTTCACCTCGGAAGGGAAGATGATACTTGATCCCGCGGGTTTTTGGTAAGACAACGACCAATGTCTTTAATTTATTATTTTAAAATTATTTTACATTATTTAACATAAATGCATATTATTCCATAATTTATTTTTCAGGTTTTCGTCTCAAAAGGTTGTACGAGGTTGTACTCAAAGTACAAAGATGAAGATGACGGGGGTTGCTCCTACTTGTTGGACAAAGGCTACCTCCACACAAAAAGAGGAATGGTTCAATAATTTTAGGGTATATTTTTGTTTATATTTTGTTATATTATTATAATTTTCAATTAATAATTTATTTTACTAATACTTACCTTTTAAATTGTAGAAAACATTTGACTGACCGACCGGATTAGAGTATATTGTACGTCAAAGGTACAATGAGACATGCACTAGACGGTTAAGGGACAATATGTATAAGGTTGTCAAGAGGAAGAAGGAGCCGGAGCATATGAGAGGTATTTAATTTTTTTTGTTATTTGTATATAGTTATAATTTAACACATTTTATCATATTTTATAATACTAATTTAAATTGTAGGTGGTGCATATGAAGAAATGCTTAAATATCGTGAAACTCTGGAGTTTTAGGCTAAGTCGGCCCAAGCATCTACAAATAAAAGAGGAGGAAAGAAAGATGAAGCGGCTAAGCCTTCACATCACGGAGGATCTCGGTCTTTCTTGGACCTAGTTTTGGGTGTAAGTTTACATTTTATTAATCCACTTTTTCGTCCATTAAAAAATTACTCCCTCCAATTTTTCATCTTCTTCCCTCTTTCCATATTGGGCCAATTGTGGTGATGTTCCCTCTTTCCTTATTTGTGAGTAGTTGTGTGGTCCAAATTTAATTGAATGTGGGGTAGTGTGTTTTGTGTGGTCCAAATTGATTTCCTTAATCCTTGTGTCCAAAAGAAAGGGGAAGAACATGGTAAATTGGAGGGAGTATAACTTAAATTCTTTTTATTGTTAAAATCTTCTTATACAAGTCTTTAATTTCTTCTTTTAGAAGGGTAAGAAGAAAAAAGGTAACACGCCCACGACTCCGGAGCTCTTCCTTGACACCCATTCCCGACTCCAAGACAATAGAAGATATTGGATTAAGCCAAAAGATAAGGATCTATATGTAAGTTTCAAACCATTTTTGGATTTTTACAATAAGTTCATTTTTTTGAATGTTTAACAAATTTTGTAGCTATTTTTAATCATAATGTTTATATTTTGTAGGAATCATTTTTGGCCGAGAAAGTTAGGCAACCCGAGAAGCCCGATAACGAGATTTGGTTCGACTTTGTTAAGGGTTTCAAGAAGGGGAATGTGTACGGAATTGGCTCGGCTAAGGATGTATTCTACGAAGCTCCAAGGGCAAGTATGCCTTCCAGCTCAAGACAAACTTACGAGCCGGGAGTCGTAGGTAAACTCCAAGCCCAACTTGATGAAGAAAGAAGAAAAAACGCCGAAAGGGACGAGGAAGTTCAGATAATGAAAGAAAAATTTAAAGCAATGGAAACCATGTTCAACAACTGCAACCAAGGTCCGCCTCCCTTTCGGCGAGATTATGATGAAGGCAATGGAGGTGGTGGTATGCAAGCCGAAGCCAATATGGGTTTCCTTGGCTTTTGATTTTAGTTTAGAAACTTGTTAATTGTGGTTGTTTAAACTTGGTTTTGTAAACCTTTATCAAGATTTGTAAACTTGATTTGGTTTTCTTGATATATATGAGGATGTTCGTTTCTCACCGTGTTGTTGTAAATGTGTGAAGTTGTGGTTGTTTTCTATTGTACTTGCAGGTATGGTATGGTAATGAAATGGCAGGATGAAAACAGAAATTTTTGTGCAATAAAACAGGGGTTTTGGCGACTGAAATGTTCTTTTAGCGACTGTTTTCAGCCGCCAAACCCCCTGTATTTTTAGAAATTAAACTTGATTTTGCGACTGTCGCCAATAGCCAAATTGGCGACTGAAGGCGACTGATTTCAGTCGCCAAATTGGCGACTACTTCACCATTCAGTCGCCAATTTGGGCGACTGATTTCAGTTGCCATGTTGCCAATTTGGCGACGCTTTTGTCAGTCGCCAAATTTGGCGACCGAAATCAGTCGCCCGAATTTTATTTGGTGACTAAGGCCTGCGACTGGGTCTTGGCGACTGATTTCAGTCGCCAAATTCATTTTGGCGACTGAAATGAGTCGCCAACATCGGTCGCCTGAATGTTGTTTTCTTGTAGTGTAACCAGAGAATTAAGGAGCTTAAAGGCGTATCATAGGATTCCTCAAGCATTTAATTGAGTCATTAAGCAAATGTTCCTGGATTAGTGAAACCCCGATCGGGGTTCCCATTCCCCGATCGGGGTTGGGGTGTTGTAAGTTGCATACGTTTAAGGTCCTTCTCCCTATATAAAGGAGAGGGACTTCGACACTTAGGAACATCTTTGACAACATTATACACTCTAAAAACACTCTTTTACATAATATCATTAGTTATTAGATTAGGTTTAGAATAGCTTAGTTTCCATTAGTTGTTACAAATAATTCCTTTAAGTATTTCATTTTATATTACAAGTTCATTTGCAAGTTATTTGGTTCCATTGTGTTCTTCAATTCCAAGTTTTATTTCCTTTGTTGAGGTAATTCTATTTCTTGTATTGTTTTGTTATTTCCTTTGTCACTTCCATTATTAGTTAGTTATAATGTTTACTTTATCATTTGTTATTAGATTAGTTATCATTATGCAAGAGCAGTTACTTTGTCTAAGGAATTAGGGAAGCCATGCATAAATAATATTTGCAATTGTTGAAGTGAGATGTTATGATATCAAATAGTTGTTTCTATCACATGCTTGCATTGTATTGTTAGTCTTTGATTATTGATCACAATCCTTGATTAAATTCGTTAATTCTTTCTATAAGTCGTGAGGCACGAAATTGAATTAGACTAAGCATGTGTTAGTAGATCGACCTAGCCAAAGCGAGAGTTCGTTAGGACCCGATCTATGGTTGACACTAATATCGAGAGGTGGGTGTCTTTAGTCTAAACAATTATGGTTATTATCAATTTCCTAGTTTGACTTGAGCATTTACATAATTTGCATGTGTGACCCGACCTCCCTAGACTCTTCCTTTATTATTATTGTTGTTTCATAAATCCAACCAAACCAATCGATAAACGACTTCGATAGAATTCACCCCATAATAATTTGCTAGCAACTCCCGTCTCCTTGTGTTCGACCCCTATTACTACATTCATTTGTATCTAGGGTATTCATCTTTGATTAGGTGTGCGATAGCATATCATAGATTTATTAGGGTTTGCTGGTGTTGGATGGCCATGTGGTGGTGGTCATGGACGACGCTGCTAGAGAGTCGGATGCACGAGTGGGCGACATATGGCCTGATCGACGGATTTAAGGAGGTATGTTGATGTTCATAATCATGATTTGGCTTTTGAAGGGGTGGTGGGAGGGGCATGTGGTGGAACGGTGTTCAGTAGAAGTGGTGGTCTTGGACTCTTGGTAGACCTGTCAAGCGGGTCGGGTCATACGAGTTGGGTTTGAATACGGGTCGGGTTAGGGACATACGAGTTATGAAATAGTCTCAAATGCCTTTTTCCGATTTTTTTTTATCAAAAATATATTTTTTAAAAATCTAAAACAGTTTTAAAAATAATATTTTAATCAAATTTAATATTTAAATTAATTATATTGGCATAATTATCAAATTAAAGTTTATTCCATAATTATTTATTATTAAGTACTCGTATAGACTCGTGCAACTTTTGCAATGTATATATAGATTTGGTGTGACAACCCTCGCGAATGCGGAAATATAAAACATACAAGCATGTGAATTATATAGCGGAAAATACGGTATTTTAAAAACCTTTATACATGCAAGATAGAAAAATACGAGGAGTGTCAAAACATTACAAACTAAATAAAAATACCACAAGAGACGTAGTCTCTCAAAGTGTTAACAAAGGACAAGTAATTAGCAACTAGCTAAACAACGTCTAGAGGTGAAAACTTCCAGGGACAACGCCCGCTAGCTCACACCCGAAACCCCAAAACATCATATCCAAAAAGTCATCCAAGCAAGCAACCTGTTCATTCATGAAAAACATGAACGCCACAGTCAGTGGGGAGTAACTCCGGGTTCTCCCAGCCATATCACATCAAACGTACATATAAGGAAATACAAAAGTAAAATCATGCATATATATATATACATGTGAGGTACAATAAGAATAGATAGGCAATTCTATAGATATTGATAAGATCATGTGGAAATCAAATCCGAAACCATCATGTTATTCAAAGACTCGGGGAAGACACTCTTAGGCAACCGAATACGCTCACTAGGGCTTACATCTCACCGGTAGCGGTATAAGATTGATAAGATTGAGACTCGACAAACATACCATTTCAAGTCATGCGATGACCACAATAAATCCAACATATTATCATCCATTCACGAACCAAGACCTTGACGCTGCCAAGTCATGCAATGACCATGAATAAAATCATGAAATCACGCATTCAAAGACAACGACACAAACGACAACTCTCACGGTAAATGAAACGCACTAGCATCGTGTACATGGCAAGTATGATTAACAGGCATCCACGGGATAAACATTTCCCTGAACTCATACACGATTCAATTCATTTCGTATATGTAGACTAATTTCCTCCGGTAGGAACGATAATTAAACGGCTCCTAATCTAAACCTGGCCAGATTCTCGGAATCACATTTTCCGATTCGACATGCGATAAAGCGTTTCGCATCCAAGACTCGGTCAATCTAGACGCCGAGTACCCCAAATTCGGTAGATCAATTCACGAAAGAAGCGGAAAAGAGCACAAGCCTCATAACAAGCGGTACGCTACATGCAAATAACACCACCTCGCAAGTACACAACATTTGACGGCCGGGTCGACCAACGCAATGCGTTCAACTCCCAACAACGTCGTCGTATGCCCACTAACACATGCAATTAAGCAGTAGGATACCTCTCCGTTACGACATTCCAGCCTTACGAATGGGAAGGTAGCCAAGGGAATGAGAGTACAAAGCACAAGACAAAATAGTGCTCAAACCGTATCATTTGTAAAAACGACTCAAAGTGGGAACATACCAAAAACCGTCAAAAAACATGAGAATAGGGAATCATATAAGTTTAAATATGATAAACATGAGTCAATACATGATACATAAGCATTAGAACAAGTTTATGAAGCATAATGAATAAAAACATAGATCACCTCTCCAAAACAACGTTGTTTGGAAACCAACTAAAACAAGGGTCCACTTCAAACGGTCATAACTAGAGTTCTAGACATGAAAATGCAAAAATTCTAAATGGAGGTGATAGCTTATCCTCTTACGGTTCCAACGGGATGTCACAAGCCCAAAACAAGCAAGTAACGAAGGAGATATGATCATTTTACGAAAAGGGGTCAGTGCAGTGAAACTGCACAAGTCACGACCGTGACTTGTATTTCACGCCCGTGAAGCTCTCTGTTACGCAAGGGTATATGGTCAGCCACTATTTCACGCTCGTGACATGAGTTTCACGACCGTGACTTGGGTCAAGACATCTCCATTTTGTTCTAAACTCAACCATCATCAACTATTATCATAAATCATCAATTCTCATAGCAATTATCAACTAACAACAACTATCATCAACAACCCAATTCCTATGATTACTAATCTTATTCTAAATACGATTACTAACATAGAAAACACATTAAAAACACGTAAATGATATCGAGTAACCCTTCACCGTTACCTTTACGCGTCTTCAAACGATTTCTAAGTCTTCCTAGTCTCCACCTACAATTAGATAAAAAAAGATGAATATAATTCACCTTTGAGAAAGACGGATAAATTGAAAAGCGAGAAAGACGGTAATTTTATTACCAATACGGATAGAGGAAGCTAAGAGGGGAAGAATAAGACGAACTTACAAGAATTTGAGCGAGAATTGAGCGAGTTATGACGATTCTAAGCTTGGAAAGATTATGGAGGTTATGATTTGGGGTTTTCTTAGGAAGGAAGAAAGAGTTGAGTTGTGTGAGGAAGTATTAGGTTTAGGGTGAGTATATGTAAAGGTGAGTGGAAAAAGTCAAGAAAAGTCAAAGACGGCTTAA
>JAIUZE010048976.1:0-13122 GCA_022085475.1 Heliosperma pusillum
ATCGCTAAATACTCAATACTATCTTACGCTAATAAGAAAGTACAATATAACTCACACAGATTCCAGTTAAAGAATTGTAAGCTTATAATGATGTACTATTATCCAATAACGTATTTCACTCAAGCGATTGATAATAATTGATGCACGACTCTTTTTAAAAACAAACTCTAAAAATAATAAATATTTGCTCAAAGGTTTGCTTTAAAACGATTTTGGAAAATCAACACAAGTAAAATAAATAGCCGTGTGATATATTGTGTATTTCGTGTGTATGTCGTGTGTTTTACAATTGATATGTGAATGAGTATTTATAGTAGAAGAATTATAGTAGATCTAAAACCCTAGTATAATATTTAATAAGGATACTTATCTTTCCATAAAATAATATTTGCTTATCTTTTAGAAATATCTTTATCTCAAAATATTATTTGGTTTATCTTATAGAAATATATTTATCTTGATATCTCAAAATATTGTCGTAAAGATATAGTAGAATCCTAGATTAGGTAAACTAAGGAAACAAGCCTAAGGAGGCCGGATTCACCTAGCTCACGAAACCCTAGGAGGCACGCAACCCTAGGAGGCACAATACTAGGTTTCCACGAAACCCTAGATGGCTCCAACCCTAGGTGGGCTAATTAGGTTAACAACAAATTGAGATAGAATATATTGGAAACCCTAGGTAGCATGACAACCCATAGGTTGTATTACTAACCAATCTCATAAATATATTCTCTATTAAAGTAATTGATAAATATAAAAATAAAACTCTTTCACTTTTGAAAACATTTCAAAACATTTTATTTCCAAAATCATGCATCAATATTTTATCATTCAAAATCATAGACTAACGCTATAACTTTTGAACATAAAATCTCTCGAATGGAATAGTTACCGAATGACGACCTATACTATCTAATCTTCACAAAGATCTTCAGTATACGGATCATCTCTTCATCTTGATCACAACGACCCTCCATCTCGAGTCTTGTGTAGATTTATGTAGATCTTGTTTGAAGCGATTGTCCTTGAAGTTATGCCTGGTTTAGTGCTTACCTTCCAAGTTCACTTCCAAAGTTATTCCTGAAGTTGTTATAACTTTGTCTCACAAACTTTATCAAAGTTATGCCTAACTTTGATCTTTCTTCTCATAATTGTTGCTAGCTATAATAAGACTTAAAGCACACAATTACACGCATATGATATATTGAGTAAAACATATTATTACGTAAACATATGTCATTATCAAAACTATCAAATTGGTCCAACACACACATAAAATAAATTGCTTTAGTAACAAATATATACCCAAGATGAAAATATGCTAATTCTAATGAATTGGCTAAAAATGGATACAAATACTCATTTAAGATGGATATTATCAGTCTTAAGCTTAAGACGGGTCAAAAACATACAAATCACATGGCAAGTTGCCGTGCTTTTGTCCTTATTAATCTCAGGTGGTAGTATTCGATCCGTTTTAAGATTTAAGACGTATAGTCTGTATAAAGCATCACTTACTGAAAACCAGAATACGTGGCACTTCCAAAGAAGCAAGGGAGTATAACCTTTAATTGTGCAGATAATAAAAATCAATCTGAACATGTAGACAACGCAACAACACTAGATTAAACCTACACTAATAATCGTGTCCCATTGTCTGATATTACCAATGATAATTTTCTTACTTTACCTTAAACATATAATATCATATATTTTGTATTTATTCCCAAAACTTCAATAATTTTGTCTTAATTTCCATTCGTGTTATTTTCATTTTATATGTGTGAATTACAATTTTTTTAAAGTTGATCGAGGAACAAGATGATATATCACAAGCTTAGTTAACAACATGATATATCGTACTACGACTACTCAATTTAGGATCACGTGTGATTAGAGCCACAATCTTATCACACAATCATAAGGGCGACAAAGTGCATATTGCGCATATCACACTTACTCAATCAAATTCCAATAGTTTAGAATTTATATTACAAATTAATTATGATAGTACATTTATCATGTTGTTAACTAAGCTTGCGATATATCATTTTTGCGATATCAAAACATTTAAAACATGATAATAATAAAACTAAGCTTGCGATATCAAAACATAAAATAAAGTTATATTACAAACATAAAATAAACATGATAATAATAAGAAGTTATATTACAAATAATTTAGTACGTGTATAAAGAAATTGTTTAGAAGTTATATTACAAATTAATTATGATAGTACATTATTAAAAATTATGTTTTGATATATTATGATATAAAAGTTTTATTATTATCATGTTTTAAATTCGTCTAATATATACAAAGTTGCTAACTGCAAATGAGATTACTATACGCATTAAAAATATTAAACATAACTTTAATTGAAGAGCAAATACTATGTATGTATCACTTATTACATACTTTTTTAATAACAAAACTAAAACAACAACCCCGTGCAGTTTGCACGGGTTTAAAACTAGTTAAGTTTTCTATAACAATTAACTTATAAAAATACATTTTTTGAAGTTTGATATTTTAACTTATTACGGATTAACTCTTAAGTACGTTGAAATTAATTTTAACAATATAATACTGACATGAATTAAATTTTCATTTGATTAGTTATTTTATATCTTAATAAAATAATCAAACAATAAAAGAATCAAATTTTATCACACGCGTTAAATTTGATTTTAATTAGACTTTTCATGAAAATAATAAAATTAACCAGCCTACTTTCACTCTCGTTTAACTTTCTCACTCAATTTGCCTTGAGATCATTATGATAAAATAAAATATTTAAGAAAACAGTATTGATCAATTGATTTAACTTCTATTTTAACCATATTTTACCAAACTTGTAATGACTCAAGTTCTGCATGATCCATATTATGGCCCGAAAAATATTAACAATACCCTTCCGTTCAAATCATTTAATAGGTTTAAATATGTCTTGATTGATAAATGATCTAGGGATCTAAAAATTAAGCTTTGTAGAATAATTTAAATTACTATATTACTAAATATTCTATTAATAGTTGTGTCTAAAAGATAATAAGATGACTTTAATATCAATACCAAAAAAACTTGAACATGTGTGTTTGGGCTCACTCATAACACTGTTCACTGTCGATACAAAAAAACGTTACGTATCAATAATATATTTACGTAAAAGATAAAGTTGGGTAGGTAAAATAAAGTATATTGTTGATCATACATTCAACATTATTCATGAATCATGATCATTGATTAAATGAAAAAAAGTATATTATTGCATGGCTGTTAAGAACTAAATTGATCGGTTAGATAATTCTACATAAGTTAAATAGCTCAACAATATAATTAAGATCCATTAGCTTACCCAACTGATTTATCTTTTGTTTCTTTCATACCTCAAGGATTATATTAGTTATTTCGGACTCATATTTTAGTAGGGGTAGGATTTTTAATTATAACAACCCTAAAATTTTCTTCCGTCTTTATATTTCTCGTTAGTAACACAATATAAATGTATCGGCAACAACCAACACATGAAGAGTAGACTGGATTTAACTTGAGCAAATTGAATACTTCCTACTAAATGAAAATAATTAAAGTTATCAGTAAAAATAACAAAAGAATTTTGTCATTAGTAAAAAAAAAATTAGCAGGCTTTTGTTACGTAGTGTGAGTGCAAAACTTGAAACAAACTATAGCAATACTATACAATAAGCAACATACAATTCTAATTTGCATTCACAAGAAATCACCATAATATATAATACTCGTAACAAACAATATCAAAAAATTTCACAATGAAAAATCACATAGCATGCATCTACAACGTATGTATTTTTATATGATTGTTTGTCATTGGGAAATATTTTTCAATGATAGAAGTCAGTTTATAGTGAAAGATACATAAAAGCATGTAGTAACTTAACATTGTTATAACTATTTTATTATATAAATTTGATTAATATATAAAACCATTTTATTTAAGGTAGTTTTTAAATATTTTTCAATGATAAAAGTCTATCTATAGTGAAAGATACATCAAAGCATATGGTAACTTAACATTGTTATAACTCCATTTTTTTTAATTAAATTTGATTAATTATATAATCACAATTGATTTGAGATAGTTTAAAAAACTTGATTAATTAAATTAATATTCACCCTCGTCGTGTAAAAAGTATCTCATAAACATTTTTGAGAGACCGTTTTTTAAAATATTTTTACTTTCTTTGGGACCCAACATAACATATAAGTTATCTTTAAAAATAATCTCATTAAAGATGCATTCTTGTAATGAGACAAAATATGATTATGATATCCATGTTAACATATTAATTTTTTTTTTATAAAAGATAACATATACTACTATTTATTAAATACTTTTATAATTCCCATGTCTAATTCCATCTCACATTAAATTAGTAATTTGATATTTATCTATATTGCACCTTTGTCTCTTTATTTGATTTATATTTCCACAACTTTACCGAGCCAACTTGTATATTACGGAGTACATTGTAAGTTACACTCGCCTAGGTGTTGGTACTTTGATTTAAATAAAGTAATAAAAAACTTCGTGATTATTACGTCATACTCCCTCCATTATGTTATATATGACGTTTTAGAAAATTGCACAATTATTAAGAAACCTCTTTACTCATCATTATGGCCTTAAGTAAGAGTATTTATGGGCTTTGGTAATAGAAAATGTCATTATTATGTACAAAGCACAATTACTGCTTGTGAATGTACTTCTTCCATCCTCTGCCTTTTCATCTCTATTTGGAGCCAATTTTTTATGAATAAGTATTCCATGGAAAATTTGAAGGCAATTTTTTGATGAAAATTTTAGAATGAAAATTTAATCTAGAGCCAAAATTTGAACGTACTTGAAAAATAGGATCATGAGCTTCTCTATAAATTGCTTTCCCCATTGTCAATCACCACCTAATTTCAATCATCACAAAACAAGATGGAAACTCCATTGTTTGATCTTAATCAATTACCTTGTGAAGAAGATATAGAAAACATTGTAGATCAAGAAATAGAAGATGATGCTCGAGGTGATATTCCGATATTCATCCATTCTCATTCAACAAATAATGTAGTTCTTGATATGGGTCGGGATGATGAAGCGAGATATAGATATTGGGATCTGAATTTCGAGCAAGTCGACGAGTCCGATGACGATAATCACCAGCAAGAAGGAGGAGACATCTTTGACGAAGATGATGATCAAACACAAGAGCAGAATAATTCTACTAATGCTCATGATTCCGGTATGACTGTATAAGCTTTCATTACGGTTATATCGTCTTACAATGAAATAATACGAGTTGATTTTTTTATGGACTTTTATTGCTCCGTACTAAGTCTTGAGTTAAAACAATAAGAGCATGTACATAGTATATATGGGAGACAAGAATGATAAACTAAATTGGTTAAACTAAATGACTACTGAGTACATAATCATTACCTTACATATATTGTTGTTATTTGTAGCCACATAAATTAACAGAATGCATAAAGCATGTTGTAACTTCCGATTTTGCATTTGACCAAGCTACTTATCTTTGTTCCATAGGTGGTGTTAGGCAAAGAAGACTCGTCTTAAGCGATGATCAAAGACAAAAGGTTTACCATGCTCTCTTAGAAAAAAGTCATGAAGGAAAATTGAAAAGAAAAACGACTACCGAAGTGTCAAACATATTTTCGGTTCCTATACGTACTATTCAACGCATTTGGAAGGTTGGAAAAAATAATGGGGGCGATGTTAAAAGTAAGAAAAAGAAAAGGTGTGGTCATCCAAAACTTCAAGTTGATCTTAGACGTCTTATGGAAATCCCTTTAACTCAAAGAACAACATTAGCTTCATTATCGGAGGCATTGGGTGCTAGTCATACTGTTTTATATAGACTTATTAAAGAAGGTCTTATACGTCGTCATTCGAACACCCTCAAACCCCATTTGAAAGATGAGCACAAACGAGCCCGTTTACAATTTTGTGTATCTATGTTAGACCAAACTTGTATGCCTAATGAGCCAAAATTTGTTGGTATGTACAATGTTGTACATATCGATGAGAAATGGTTCTACATGACAAAGAAAACTGCAAAGTATTATTTGCACTCAATGGAGGCCGATCCCTTACGGACATGTCAAAGCAAAAATTACATTGGAAAAGTAATGTTTTTAGTTGTATGGCTCGTCCAAGATTTGATTGTGATGGAAATGAAACTTTTTCCGGTAAAATAGGAGTGTTTCCTCTAATTACTAAGGAACCTGCTATAAGAAGAAGTCGAAATAGAGAAGCGGGTACATTGATCACAAAACCGATACCATCTGTCACAAGGGAAGTGATAAGAAATTTTTTAATTGAAAAGGTGGTTCCAGCCATTCAAGCTACATGGCCTCTTGAGGATATGGGTAGTACAATTTTTATACAACAAGATAATGCGAGAACCCACATTGATCCAAACGACCGAGAATTTCAAAGAGTTGCAGCACAAAATGGGTTTGACATTCGTTTAACGTGTCAACCACCAAATTCACCGGATTTGAACATCTTGGATCTTGGTTTTTTTAGTGCAATTCAGTCTTTATAAATAGTTTTATTTATATATAAATAGTTTTTTTTGGTTTTTTTGATCTCTTCTTCTGTTGTAAAGACTGAATTGCACTCGTATTATTTCATTGTAAGACGATATAACCATAATGAAAGCTTATACACTCATACCGGAATCATGAGCATTAGTAGAATTATTCTGCTCTTGTGTTTGATCATCATCTTCGTCAAAGATGTCTCCTCCTTCTTGCTGGTGATTATCGTCATCGGCCTCGTCGACTTGCTCGAAATTCAGATCCCAATATCTATATCTCGCTTCATCATCCCGACCCATATCAAGAACTACATTATTTGTTGAATGAGAATGGATGAATATCGGAATATCACCTCGAGCATCATCTTCTATTTCTTGATCTACGATGTTTTCTATATCTTCTTCACAAGGTAATTGATTAAGATCAAACAATGGAGTTTCCATCTTGTTTTGTGATGATTGAAATTGGGTGGTGATTGACAATGGGGAAAGCAATTTATAGAGAAGCTCATGATCCTATTTTTCAAGTACGTTCAAATTTTGGCTCTAGATTAAATTTTCATTCTAAAATTTTCATCAAAAAATTGGCTCCAAATTTTCCATGGAATACTTATTCATAAAAAATTGGCTCCAAATAGAGATGAAAAGGCAGAGGATGGAAGAAGTACATTCACAAGCAGTAATTGTGCTTTGTACGTAATAATGACATTTTCTATTACCAAAACCCATAAATACTCTTACTTAAGGCCATAATGATGAGTACAGAGGTTTCTTAATAATTGTGCAATTTTCTAAAACGTCATATATAACATAATGGAGGGAGTATTTGTTAACATTATATAATATCATACCATTACAACAAAAACAAAAATTACAAGTCTTAATTAAAATTAAATTTGATTATATAAATATAATTCATAATTTCATAATGTCAAGAAAATGCAGAATTTAACTAAAAGGCTTTTTAAATTTCAGATTGTAAAATATAAATCCCATAATAAAATAAGTATATAAGTATTCCAATAATTTATAAATATCATAAAATTTTAATTTTTCCAGATACAAAAACTAATGAAATCTACACTTAAATAAAATCAGAATTGCAAACACCCAAAAAAAAGCACAATTTCAATAAATAAAAATAAAATAAAAATTTATTGTATGAAACAAATTAAACTTTATTAGGTAAATAAATAAAAAGTTTGTTATAAAATATACTTAAAAAATGCAAAAAAAAATGCTAGATTTACTATGTTGTCATTACTTGGAAGGACAAAAATTAATCTTTGAGAAAAACAGCAGATCATGGATTATACATCAAAGGTGGTACATCTGATTATGTACTTTCTGAGTTTTATGAAAAACTTTTTGAGTTTTATGTTTAAGAATTTGAATTTTTACAATAAAGTTTTTGAGCATGTTTACTTAAATAATAAGTTGAAAAAATATTACATTGCTCAAAAATTATACTTATAAATTAAATTAATTTTGACTTTTTGCC
Organism: Heliosperma pusillum; assembly: GCA_022085475.1. Taxonomy (NCBI): domain Eukaryota; kingdom Viridiplantae; phylum Streptophyta; class Magnoliopsida; order Caryophyllales; family Caryophyllaceae; genus Heliosperma; species Heliosperma pusillum. Next base: position 8,099 of record JAIUZE010048976.1, read on the forward strand.
ATCAAAAGTTTATTATATAACTTACAAATTGTATATACTCGGAAAAAATTTGTGTAAAGTAAAAATAAAAAGGTATGAGGTATTACATCCAATGTATAATTGTTTTGTGGAAAAACAATTAGCTTTTCTTCATTTAGCTCTACCTCTTGAATTTTTAACCATTATTTAGCCATCAATGAGGCATGCAAGCTTTTTATCTAAAGAACTAGTTTTATTACCCGTGAAAATTCACGGACTTCGTTAATTGGGTGAGTCTGGAGCCATCTTTGACAAACTGGAGTTAAGTGATTTACAATGTACTAAGTTTCTTTTGAATGTGTATAATGCTCGATATTGGGGTGTCACTCTACGATAATCTATTAAAAGAGTTATGTAGAATATTTATACATACTTAAAGACAATGCTTTATAAGATCATATTTTATATTTTATATAAAATTCTTAATGGAATTGTGGAGGTTATTATGTTTTATATTGTCAAACAAAACGTTTAGTAGTGATTGTAAAAGAGGATTTTAATTACCACAAATTCTCATTAAAGACGGGTATTATCTGTCATAAATTTAAGACGGGTCGAATGCATACCAAAACACCTCACGTATTGCCTATAAGATACCAAAAGTTGTCATTATTACCATTATGTAGTAGTATTGACATGTCTTAAGCTTAAAACAAATAGCGGCCGTCTTAATCCAGATTTAGCGATTAGTTGGGTACACGTGCTTTAGCACTATTTTTCCAATGTATTCCGTATATTGGATTATTGGGTTATCTCGTCTCCATATTTGTGCATGTGATGTATATATGAAAGGTTGTATTTATTTGTTTCTTCTGTTTTCATTGTTATTCATCAGTTTTATTATGCAGCGAATTCACAATTTTGTGATCGGAGTCTGAGAATCATATATTAGCTTAATGGAAATAACTTCAGTCAAATCCAAATCGCCTTATTGCCTATATGTGCATCAAATCGTAACGGAAACTTATCAGTACTTCAGGGTTTAATTCATAATAATGCTGACTCTTTCATCACCTAATCACCAATTCGGTCATTCTTCACCATTATGTTATACTTCTATACAATCCATAGCTTTATCTCTACATCTTTTAGGACTCAAAATAATACCCCATACTACTCTGTAGACCGTAGTAATTACATTAAACATAGAAAACATGTATTGATAATATTAGCATTACAACAAACATTCCAAAAGAATCCTTGTCTTAAAATTCTTAGCAAATTTAGTCACCTTATCTAATCTACACCATAACAAAGCTATCATGCGTGTCCAAACATTATGAACATAGCCGGCCGAAGATGGAAGGCCAGATTCCCACTTTTAGTATTATCAATTCTTACACTCCATGAATGAATGACCTACACTTTTACTCACAAAATCAAAAACTGATGAAGTTTATATATAATAAATATACTCTATATAATTCTTTATATAAAAAATAAACAAATAATAATTTCCTAAGCAAAATATCTAAAAATCAATGAACACTATAAGTTAATGATCAATCTTCAATTATCATATATACACACAAATAATTTGCTAAGCATGTAACTTTCCGAATCAAAAGAAAAATGCGTACTCTGTAATAAGTAATGCGGCAACATAGATAGTAGACGGTGCCGCCTTCCTTTATTCTATTGTATTGTCCTCCTATGTCATCAAGAAAAACCAAAGTGACAATAAAAAATGCAAATAGAAAATATAATGAAAAAAAAAAAAATGATTAAGATTTACTCCGTAAAACAATAAAAACAATGCACGTAGAAAACTTCATATGAATGAATGACTGGATTTAGATGTGTACTTATATATAAAGCATGTATTTACTCTATAACATAACTCTTAGGGAGATTAGTAGACAATATAGCAATAAAAACGGTCAATATTAAATTAGTGTAAGATTAAAAAGTGGGAGATGAATCACCCAAAGATTAAATGATTTTTAGTCAAGGTTTAGGGAAATTTTTTAGAAGTGCATATGTTAGTTCATTAGGCGCAGCCATGTGGCAGTAAATTAAATACTCAATCTACCCTTTTTATATTATTGTATAGATATTGATGAGTCATAAAAACATGAAGGTGGTGGTGTTTTATTGAGTGTGGTGATGGAAAAAGGATTACGCATTGGATGTATTACCTTACTAGTATTAAACCCGTGCAAATTTGCACGGGATATGCTATTATATAAATATTATTATTTCAAAACTTTTTTAGAGCATATAAGTCTAGAAATATTGATATACTCTATATATGTTTAATCTTGTTCTAAATTAACCTTACTCAAACAACCATGTTATATTACGGTTTAATGAACACGTAAATGTAACTCGTGATTGAAATGACTCAAACTAAAAAGGATCGACTAATGTAGTTTTAAGATTCATTTAGCTCGTTATTTGACCCATATATAATAAATAAGTGAAATATTTATATTTAAATCAAAGCTCATAAAATTAATTTAAAATAAAATAATAATATCATGTTATTTTTTTTCAAGTGAAGGTTTTTATAATATGAAAAGATACTACCCTTATTTTCCCTTTTTCCCATTTTCTTTTTCAAGGTCCCTAAGAGAAAGCTTTAACCATAATTTTCAACATGTTAATGTTTTTTTGTTTTTGTTGAAAATATAATTTTGTGAGAGATAGTTTGATTATCAATGTAATAATTTAGTTTCATGTATTTTTAATTTTTTTTACCATCCAATATATCTACGGTCAAAGTTTAGTAACATTGACCTCTTAAAATCAAATTAAAATAAAAATAGGAAAGTAGAAGGAGTACATAATAGTGTTTGGAAAAAATATTTTGATAAAATATATTTCCTCAGTTCATAACCAAATACCCGCTCTACTTAATATACATACACCATTCACAGTTAGATATACTTACACCATTCACCTTTTTTGAGATGATAAGATATACTCGGAATTTCCTATGGAATAAGTATATTAAGTAGAAGGTGGAGGAATAATAAGAAATTACAATTAGAGCGGGTTCCCAAGAAAAATAAAAGCCTAAATGTAAGCAGCCAATAGAAACCCTTTAAAAAACTTAGCTTTTATATATGAGATGAGATATGAGATATGAGATATGAGATATGAGATATAAGATATGAGATATGAGATATGAGATATATTAAGGAACATGACTAAATTCAAAAATATTGGTCAGTTCCACCTGAATTTAAATTAAAGCACTAATCAAAAGCATGTGTTATAAACCACACATGGACATGGATGTCGATAAAGAAATATTATAAAGGAAACATGGACGGGATAACGATGATGCAATATTATCGTCAACTATAGTAAAACTAACCATTATTAAGCTCAAAGCATGTAATTAGAATAAAACTTTACATCTAAATTAATACATGTACGTAAATAATCATACTAAATTAAATGAGTCCAAAATAATTAAAGTGAAAAAAATTAATGAATCGTCATTAATCACAAAATACGTAAGTAAAATTGGCGTAGACAACAAAATTAATAAGTCTATAGTAAACAACCATACTAACTTAAATGAGCCCAAAATAATTAATGTTAAATTCCTAGGAGTCTATAAATCATCCAGAGCATGAGAATTTAATCTACATAAAATCCCTCAACCCAACTAACCCTAACACTTAACTCTCACAATTTTACCCCGTCATTGCCGTTTTTCTCCCTTTTAGTCATTAATTAATCCATGTCTTTCTTTTTAATAACCTAGTAAACCTTATTCATTCTTCCATTTTCCAGGATTAATTCATCCTTTATTTCTCACTATTCCTCTTATTTTATCACAAATATGTGATTTACATTAAAGGAACTCTAATAATAATCTGTAAAAATTCATGTAAGTTTGTACACACTCATTTATGTTTTATTTACAGAGTTCATATAATATACTCCGTAATAATTATTTTATGTAAACTACTATTTTTTGTAGTTACTCATGTTTGATGATTTTTACTTTTGTAATTTTTATTATAATTTCTTTTATGATTTTTTTTTAAAGATTACTTAGATCTGATCATTATTGTTACTTTTTGTATAAAGTTATTTATATTTACATTATTGTTGTCGACTTTTGTGAGTAGTTATTGTTGCTAGTAATTTTTTTTTTTGAGAAAATTGTCAAACAATTTCAGTTTCTGAGATATTTTAAAAATAATTTCAATGAAAATAAAAATAAAACAATCATACAAATATCAATTTATTCTATAATTCGTTAATCTAATCTGATTAGATCAGAATTAGTGTTTATGTTATTCATTGTTGTGATATTGATTTGTTTTCTTACAAACATAAACAAATTTTTTTTTATCATATTTTGAGATTAGAGTTGGAAAAGAAAGAAAAGAGGAGAGAGAGTAATTAATTATTAGCAAAGTTAGTGGGGTCAAGTTTGCTTTTTTCTTCCTTGAATTGTGCAGCCAATGAGAAGTGATGAAATGTTTCCCCTTTAGTATATAGTAGATACCCTTTTAGTTTTCGAGTTTACATGTATTTTTTCTAAGTATTTAAAATTTACAAGTTATATAATAATAACCTTTTGATGGAAAACTCAAAATTAATTTAATTTATAAGCAAAGTTTTTTAGCAATGTTGTTTTTTTGGTTTAATATTGAATTGAACAAGCTCAAAACTTTATAGTAAACTCAAATTTTTTAAAATGAAACTCAAAAAGTTTGTAATAAAACTCAGAAAATATATCATCGGATGTGCTACCTCTAATATATAATCCATGAACTGGTGTGGTGATAAAGGTAGTGCTCTTTATTTTTATTTTATTTTTATGGAAGGAGGTTGTGGTGATCCAAAAATAAGTATAGTCGTGTAGGTAATGTCATGCAAATAGTTAATTAGGTTATTAGCGCAACTAAAATAACAATTCTTTATTTGAGCCTTCTTGCATAAATAAGACATATAGATATCGTAAAATAGTAAGTTAGCCCGTTATTAAAATTGGGGTGAGAATACTACTATCATATAAATAGGTAATTAAGTCGGTTAGA
>JAIUZE010048981.1:0-14000 GCA_022085475.1 Heliosperma pusillum
TTTGTTTTGTTGTAAAATGAAAAGTTGTTTGTGAGTAAGAAAGAGTGGGTTGAGCCGTGTAGTTATAGGCAAATAAGGATGTCGAGTTTTGAAATTGTTGTTACGTAATTGACTCGCGTTTAATAATTATTTTACGGTAATTGATTAAATATAATTAACGATTAAGTTAATTACAACAAATATCTAGATATTATGAGTATTGTATCAAAAGTAATGAAAATATCAAGGGCTATTAGAGGTAGGAGAGCCGTGTGGGTAAGGTGATCATCGGGTCTGTTTTTGCTCGATTTGCGTAATTTTCGTTAACTGATCGATAAAGTTAATAAATATCTAGATATTTTGATTAGTTTAATCAAAATAAATAAAATATCTAATTGTGAGTGGAAAGCGATGACACGCGCGTGTGACTCATGCCGAAGTCGAGTTTCGATTTTGTTTCGCGCTTTACGATGAGTCGGGAATAGTTAAATGACGTTCGGTTAAAACCGTAAACGTTATTCTTTAAATTCCGAATAAATTCAAAATAATTATATTAAATTATGATAAATCGTAATAAATCGAAATAAAAATAAATCAAAAATATTATTTTTTTAAATAAAATTTCGGTCTTCATACTTATGAGACGAGTCGGGAAAAGTCAACGGAAGTCAAAGTTGACTGAAAAGTCGAGAAAAGTCGAAAAGATGACTTAAAAGTCAAGAAAAAATTTTCTATGACGACTTAAAAGTAAAGAAAAGTCGATGACGACTTTTAAAAAGTCAAGGAAAGTCAAAGACGACTTAAAAAGTCAAGAAAAGTCAAAGATGACTAAAAATGGTCTTTTCATGGAATCCCTCAAAAATTCCAAATACGAACGCGGAATTTCAAAATAAGACTCGGAACAAAATTTCCTATTTTAAAAACTTAAGTTCTACTGAAAAGTGTTAGTAAATATTTTTACTAGAAAAATTGGTATTTTTCGGGTTGTTACACTAAGCATGTGTAGTAGGACGACCTAGTCATAACGAAAGTTCTCTAGGACCCGACCTAAGGTTGACACTATTATCGAGAGATGGGTGTTTTTAGCCTAAGCAATTAACAATATTAAGAATTCCTATGTTTATCATGAGCATTTACGTATTTGCATGAGTGACCCGACTCCCCTAGACTCTTTTAATATTATTTGATTTACATCATTTTTAGCTAAACATCAAAACCAAACGAACCATTAAACCGGCCTTGATAGTTGTCTATTCATACCATTTCATTGCGCAATTCCCGTCTCCTTGTGTTCGACCCCTCGTACTACATTAATTTGTGTCTAGGGAAATTTATCTTTGATTAGGTGTGCGACATAGCCTATCAAATTTTGGCGCCGTTGGCGGGCAGTACGGTTTTATTTCATTTTTGATTTGTAGACTTCTATCATTTTTTTCTCTTGTCTTTAGGAACCCTTGTTCCTTGAGACCATACTTACAATTTCCTTGAAGATTGTTGCCTTATGCCCAGATCTTCTCGTGAGGAAGAATTACTTTCACCGGATTCCGAGCCCGAGAAAACCTTTCGTAGAAGACGACGCTTTTGGAAAGAAGTAAAAGAAGCCGCTTCTCCCGTGCAAGTTGAAAGTGCCTAAAACTCTTACTTAGACGATCTGGAACTTCTTGAAAAGGAGGAGGTTTCTAGTTCATCATCATCACCATCACCCTCTCCAACTTAGAAGATGGTGAAACTTTCCGATCATTCGAAGCCCACCGCGACTATGCTTCCATCCGGTATCACCACCACTAAAATTACCGCCTCGGAATTCGAGATCAAACCAACTTTCATTACCCTGTGGAGAGGAAACAATTTTGGGGAAGTCCTTTAGAGGATCCCAATTTGCATGTGCAAAACCTTTGTGACTATTGCTTCATGATTCGACAAACGGGTGTCACTCTAGGCCAAATTAGGGAAATACTTTTCCCTTTCTCTTTGAAGGGAAAGGAAAAACTTTGGATCAATAGCCTTGATCGTACCACCATGGGAGTCACAAATTGGGAGACATTGGCTCTTGCCTTTTATTAAAAGTTTTTTACACCCGAAAAAACTCAAACTTTGAGGAGCTAAATCACGGTATTCCGTCAACAAGCTCTTGAGAGCTTATATGAAGCTTCGGAGAGGTACAAGGAGCTCCAAAGGCAATGTTCACATCACGGGTTTGATTCTTGGTTCCTTGCCATAACATTCTACAATGGGTGTTGTGCCGAGTCCCAAAGAATTCTTGATTCCGCCAACAATGGGCGGTTTCAAGAAATTGTCATGGATATTGCTCATGCCACAATTGAATCCATGGCGATCCATGATGCCTAATATGTTGATCGGGCCTGTCGCAAGCCCTGGTCCAAGATAATTACCCAGACTAGGCTAATAACAAATTAATATAATTAGGGAAGTAGGGGTCGATCCTCAGGAGATGGTGTTTCCTATAGAATGTGAAATATCTTGCAATTGGGTCTTATCTAACGAGTATCTGGGTTTTGGGGTTTTGATTTCTAAACTAATAAAAAGCATAAATGAAAACAAAATAAAAGCAAATCAAAACGAAAACAATAAAGCAGGTGATGAATTAACAATGATAAAAAGAATCTAGGAAAGTAGGTTCACACATGTAGATTAACATATTGATGAAATTGGATTTAGAACATGCAAATAATTCATTGTGAGGTCGTAATAATGATGTGTTCATTACAATCATAGATCAGATGGTCTAGCCGGCTTTTAGGCAATTTACTAGGTCTAATCTACCATGTCATGCTTTGTCTATTTAATTCACGTATTTCTACTTTGGAAAAGAATTCCATTTTAGTCAATGATTTTGATCAGGAATCGTTAACTATCGTTATAGTCCAAACATGCATAGACACAATGTTTTAAAAGCACAATTTCTTTTATCCAATTATCATCTTTTAATCGACCTACATGGCTACTCTACACCCTAGAAAAACGACTACTCACTCATGGTGATGTTTAGATCTAACATGATGTTAATAATAAAAACTAGGATAGACATGTTTATTTGGTTTTGATAATATTTTAAGACTCTTTAATTGGCGATATTAACGACGCTAAATTGACGATCTAGGGAAATGAAATGATTACAACGATATTGAAATTGACTCTAAAATAACATGGAAAGAAAATAGCAATCAAATAAGAAACATAAAGACTTTAAACAAAAGATAAAATAGGAACACCTAGATGACGATCAACAACGACAATGATGAAATATAAACAACCATAATAGAAATTCCTTGCATAAAATAGTCGATCCACGAATTACAATACTTGAACCACATATAGTGGATTACAAAGATGGAATTTTTATTGATCTAGGCTAAGGATTTGATGTAGAGAAATCAGAAATAAACTAAGAAACTAAGGACAAAAAGGAAGAAGAAAATGATCTAGACGAGAGAAGAGAGGCTAGGTTTCTCTCCTCCTAATCTAGGTTTTTCTAATTGTGTGTACAGAAGTGTGTTGAGATGTGGTGGCTGAGGCACTCCTTATATAGCAGTAGGTTTTGTAAGGAAGGGGTCGTACATTAAACATATAGGACAAAATAAAGGAAGTCGAAGCAAAAGCTCGGAACAGCAAGGATACCCGATCTTCCGACAACTGCGAAATCGTCTTTGCTTCTTCTTTCTTTTGAATAAGTGAACCTTCTTGAAATGCCTTTGACTTGGTCAAGCTTGCTTCTTCAAATTGTCGGGTTCTAGGCAAATGCTCGGGAATATAGAAAAAGAGCGTAGAAACGTCACTTTCCCTACAAAACAGGTTATAACATAGGAATTCACCTAGAAGACGATATTAGCTCATAAAATGGCTTAACAAAGCACAAATGACATACAAAACCGAGCTAAATTGGGGATTAAAATCATGCAAATATTCACTTATCAAACTCCCCCAAGCTAAACCCCTGCTTGTCCTTAAGCAAACATAACAAACAATACCAGGACAAGGGTTGCAAGCATTGGCTATTACACCATCAAGAAACAAATCTCAACGTAAAACTTTGGAAACATAATGAATCATAACCCAAAAACAACGTGTGCAAGAATTATACATAAACATGGCCGAGACTTACATAACGGCGCAGCACAAAGAATTTCACAACAGAATTTTCAGTTCTTGCATGATCTTTTTGACAAATGGACTCTCACGGCACACTCGAACACTCATGTATGAAAAAGGTGATTTCTTTATGTGTAAATGTTTTTGAGACACTCACCTATCTACGACTTATGAAAATGTGTCCGCAGTTTAATATGGTAAACAATTCAAAACACAAGTCAAAGATCACAATGCACATAGAAAAGAAGCCAAAAAAAAAAATATGAAGAAGGCTTTGGGAAATGGGTGAAAGGTGGATAAACAGTTATGGTCATGTGAAGGTTAGAATGAACTAGCAACTGACCAATGATAAATGAATACTCAATCTAAACTTTCGATTAATTCCCAAAAGACGAATAACGAAGCCAGAAGGAACGGATTGGCTTATTACACACGAAACACAAGAGTGAACTCTTTCTAAACATTGAATTGACATTTTAAGGAGATACTCACAACTTCTTTTTTTATTTCTTTTTCTTTCTTTTTTTTTTTTCGATTTTTTTCTTTTTCAATTTTTTCATTTTTCTATTTCATTTTTTTTTTCTGAACATAACATCACTTTGACATAAAAGAACAAATCTTCTCAAAAGAGCACCCATACACCATAGTCTAGCTGCTAACTCAACAAGGTAGGCAGTTTTTATATGTAGCTGTTATCTTGTTAAACATTTGTATGAAGGGGCTAATTTTGAGGGGTAATTCAAAGTGAAAAAGGTTTCAAATCTTAGTGAATCATGAATGCAATGCTTATAGAAATGAAATGAGAACCATACTTATGCGTTTTGACATGACACACATAACAAGGAGAACTACACACACCTAGATGAGACTGGGTATAGATGTACCAGCCTAAGGAGGTTCTACCTTACAATATATGTAACTTGCCAAATGTCAAGATCAAGCGTACTCATCTGTAGATTCATTCCATGCCTACTGTGTACAAGACTTCCCCATGTATGCATAATTCAATGAGTATTGAATCATTATCTTTTGAAAGCTCTAAGTTTGGGAAATGTAACATGATAGCATAGTAAACAAGCAAGCAAGGCATTCAATTGTGTTCAAAATTTTTAAATTTTTCTCTTATTCTAAAATTTGAAAAATATAAACAACTAAAATGCAGAATGGGAAAATGCAATCCCTCCCCCAAGCTAAACATCACATTGTCCTCAATGTGAGCACAAAGACTAAATATGCAACCAGATGCTTAATGGGAAGAAGGGTAAAAAGGGAAAAAATGAAAGAAGAGTGAAGCTTACTAGTCAGCGCGGACTCCCCCAAGCTAGTCTTTTGGACTTGACAAGGAAGGTCTTCATAGATTCTTCAAGAACTCTTTCATCTGCAAAGGAAATATAACAAAACAACGAAAAAGGGAAAGCAAAAATAAAATGCAAAAAGAAAGGAAACACGGGTTGCCTCCCGAGAAGCGCTGGTTTAACGTCTCGCTCGACGAATTTTCCTATGAAATTATCTGGTTGGGGATTGAAGCTCTATATAGACAATATCTAAGCATCCGATAATGGAATTGCTATAGTAGAGTTTCAATCTGTGTCCATTGACCTTAAATTTTTCACCATTACTAGCCATTATTTCCACATAACCGTATTTCCTTACATATGTGACAGTGAATGGTCCAGACCATCGTGATCGAAGTTTTCCCGGAAAAATTTTCAAACGGGAGTTGAAGAGAAGTACTTGGTCACCGACATTGAATTCTTTTCTGATTATCCTCTTGTCGTGCCAACGCTTCGTTTTCTCTTTATAAATCCTAGAATTCTCGTAAGCTTGCAAACGAAACTCTTCTAGCTCATTCAGTTACAAAAGTCGTCTATCAACGCTAAGCTTAGTGTCTAAGTTGAGTTCTTTGATAGCCCAGTGAGCTTTGTACTCTAACTCAACGGGGAGATGACATGCCTTTCCATAAACCAACCGATAGAGGGATGTTCCAATCGGGGTTTTGAAAGCTGTGCGATAAGCCCATAAGGTGTCATCGAGCTTATTACTCCAATCGATTCTAGATTTCGAGACTACTTTTTGAAGAATTGTTTTTAGCTCTCTGTTCGAAACTTCTACTTGACCGCTGGTCTAAGGGTGGTAGGCTAAACCTCGTCTGTGATACACACCATACTTGGCAAGCAGAGTGTCTACCTGCTTTTCTCCGAAATGAGTTCCTCGATCACTTATCACGCTCTGGGTACACCAAAACGCGGAAAGATGATCTTTTTAAATAGTCGTATCACAGCTCTAGAATCATTGTTGAGGGTGGCAATTGCTTCTACCCACTTTGAAACATAGTCGACATCGACTAAAATGTAACGATTTCCATTTGAAGAAGGGAATGGTCCTTGGTAGTCAATACCCCAGACATCGAATATCTCGACTTCTAATATGCCGTTTTGAGGCATTTCATGTCTTTTGGATATTTGACCCATTCGTTGACAAGCATCACAATCTATAACAAAGTCTCTTGAATCTTTAAACATCGAGGGTCAGAAAAACCCGGATTGTAAGACTTTGGCTACGGTCTTGGACGGACCATGATGACCACCATAAGCAGATGAGTGGCATCCTTCTAAAACTCCTTTTACTTCCCACTGGGGGATACAACGTCTATACAGATCATCTGAGCACTGCTTGAAAAGATAGGGGTCATCCCAAACAAAGAATTTTGCATCATGCAAAAATCTCTTTCTTTGGTTATAAGAAAGGTCAGAGGGTAGCTGGCGACTGACAAGGAAGTTGGCAATATCAGCATACCAAGGAGAAGAGTCCGCAATTGCCATTAATGAATCATCAGCGAACGAATCATTAATTGGCGTTGGTAATTCTATTTCAGTTACTCTTATCCTTGAGAGGTGGTCAGCGACTACATTCTCTGCTCCTTTCTTATCCCGGATCTCTAAATCAAACTCTTGAAGGAGTAAGATCCATCGGATAAGTCTAGGTTTTGCCTCTTTCTTTGAAAGCATATATTTCAAGGCAGCATGGTTAGTGTAGACAATAACTTTTGATCCTATTAGATACGAGCGAAATTTGTCTAAGGCATAGACAATGACGAGAAGTTCTTTCTCAGTGGTGGCATAGTTGATTTGGGCAGGATCTAGGGTTTTACTAGCATAGTAAATCGCATGAAGAAACTTTTCCTTTCTTTGCCCTAAAACAACTCCTACGGCATAATCACTCGCATCGCACATCAGTTCAAAGGGCAGATTCCAATCAGGCGACTAGATTATCGGTGCGGTGATCAAAGCACGTTTGATTTTGTTGAATGCCTCAAGGCATTCCTTTGTGAAATTGAAAGGTGCATCCTTGAAAAGGAGCTCAGTCAGGGGCTTGGCTATCTTTGAAAAATCTTTTATAAATCGTCGGTAGAAACCGGCGTGGCCAAGGAAACTTATGATTCCTTTTACATTAGCAGGGGTGGCAGCTGTTCAATAACTTGGATCTTAGCTTGATCCACTTCTATACCTCTTTCTGAAACGACGTGACCTAAAACTACACCTTCGTTCACCATGAAGTGACACTTTTCCCAATTGAGAACAAGGTCAACTTCTTCACAGCGTTTTAGAACTCTGGATAGATTTGTTAAACAATGATCAAAGGAAATGCCATAGACGCTAAAGTCGTCCATAAATACTTCCATGATAGATTCAACAAAATCTGAGAAGATACTGGTCATGCAACGCTGGAAAGTGGCAGGTGCATTACACAAGCCAAATGGCATTCTGCGATAAGCGAAAGTACCATAGGGACAGGTGAAGGTGGTTTTCTCTTGGTCCTTAGGGTGGATAGGGATTTGAAAAAATCCTGAGTAACCATCTAGATAACAGAAATACTTGTGACAAGCTAACCTCTCTAGCATTTGGTCAATGAAGGGTAGAGGATAGTAATCTTTCCTAGTTGATTGATTCAGCTTTCTGTAGTCAATACACATACGCCATCCCATCACCAATCCTTGTGGGGATGAGCTCATTCTTCTCATTTTTGACTACTGTCGTTCCTCCTTTCTTGGGAACAACTTGAACATGGCTAACCCATTTAGAGTCAGAGATTGCATAGATTATGCCAGCATCTAGCAATTTCAGAACTTCAGTTTTAACTACTTCCTGCATGTTGGGATTAAGACGGCGTTGGCCTTGAGCACAAGGTTTTTGGCCTTCTTCTAAATTGATTCTATGCATGCAGAAGTCTGGGCTTATGCCTGTTAAATCTTCGAGTTTGTAACCTATTGCCTTTCTATGCTTTTTCAAGACAATCAATAGTGAGGTTAACTGATTTTCATCTAGGAGAGCACTCACTATGATTGGGCAATACTCAGATTTATCTAAAAAAGCATATTTTAGATTCGAGGGAAGAGGTTTTAGTTCAGGTTTTTTTTTACTTCTGCCTTGGCAGGAGTATCAATCAAGCTTATGAACTCTTTAATTTCTTCTGAAGGTATCTCTTCTCCGGTCAGGTCCTTTTCCAGCTCACTGATCTCGAAATTGTCATTCTTAGAGATATCGTCCAACAACAAGATTGCCTCTAAAGGATCCTCGATTATTGATGGATACAGAGATTCATCAACAATGAAGTCGACAATATCAATAAAACAACAAGACTCCTCTAGCATGGGGCTTTTCATCGCACTGTTCAAGTTATAGGTGACTTTATCATCACCTACTTCTAGTGTCAGTTTTCCATTCTTAACATCGATTACTGCTCCGGCAGTGTGTAAAAATGGCCTTCCTAAAATAATAGGGATTGGAGAATCTTCAGCCATATCTAGCACGATGAAATCGACGGGAATGAAAAAATTTCCTACTTTGACATGGACATCTTCTAAAACTCCCATAGGTTGTTTTAAAGAACGGTCTGCCATTTGCAGAGTGACACTGGTGCATTTGAGAATTCCCATATTCAACTTTTCACATATGGAATAGGGCATGACGCTTACACTGGCACCTAGATTGCATAGAGCTTTATTGATTGTGTAGGTGCATATAGTGCAAGGTATAGAGAAACTACCAGGATCCTTTAACTTAGGAGGGGACTTATTTCGCAACAAAGCACTGCACTCAGCTGTGAATGCTTTGATTTCAACATCATCTAAAGTCCTCTTCTTAGTTAAGATATCCTTCATGAATTTTGTGTAAGAAGGGATTTGAGTGATCAATTCAGTGAAGGGAACCGTTACCTGGAGGTTTTTGACCACTTCCATGAATTTGCTAAACTGGGTTTCCTTATGATTTCTCCTCAAGCGTTGGGGAAATGGAACTTGGATTTTGATGGGATCCTTCACAGGTTCATCCTTCTTTTCTTTGTTTTCCGCTTCCTTAGCGCTGGATGGTTGGGAATATTTTTGGCTCTCTACTGGTGTTGGCTCAACTATTGTTTCCTTGGGTTGCAGAGGTTCCTTATAAGTGGTACCACTCCTAAGGGTGATAGCATTAGCGGTGTCCCTCGGTTGCTCACCATGAGGTGGGAGTTGGCCTTGTTTCCTTTGGGTATTATAGGCAGCCAATTGGGCCATTTGAGTTTCAAGCATCTTGATGGCAGCATTTTGAGCTTGATCACTCTTTTGAAGTTGAGCAAACATTGAATCTTGTTTTTGAACAACTTGGAGAAGCATGGATTCAATTTTGCTCAGGCTTGAGTCATTGGGTTGGCTTTGAGTTTGGGGTGGTTGGTGTTGAGGTTGGTGTTGGTGTTGGTAAGGTTGATTGAAGTTAGGTTGAAATGGAGGTCTCTGGTTTTGAAAACCAGGTGGATTATAGGGCTTCTGTTGATGTGGTATGAATGGTTGTTGAATCTGATGGTGGGGATTCTGAATGTTGGTGCTTTTGTGGGACAAAAAAGGATGGTTCTTTGTGTTCTGATTATAGAAGTTTGAGAAAGCATTGCCCTGCCTGTATGCTTATTAGGCATTGACTTGCTCTAGCGAACTCCTACATTCTTGAAAACTGTGTCCTCCAACCCCACATGTCTCACATACCACTACGTGGTTAGTGACGTTAACATGTTGCTTGGATTGGGAAGAGCTTCCTACTTGTTGCTGCAGAAGGGCTAATTGGGCTTTTAGGAGTGCTACTTTGCTTGAATCTTCCTGCTTGGTTTAGAGCGGCATAGCACGTGAGTTTCTATACTGAGAGTGGTGAATTGCCATTGACTCGATAGTTGCATTAGCTATTTCTACATCGATCTGATCGAAACGACCATTGTTAGCGGAGTCGAGGATACAACGCGATTCGCCACAACAACCGTTGTATAAGGTGATAGCTAAGAACCATGAATCAAGGCCATGATGAGGGCATTCTCTTTGTAATTCTTTGTACCTTTCCCATGCCTCATAAAGGCTTTCATCGCCTCTCTGACGGAATCCAGTGATTTGACTCCGTAAGAGTGCGGTTCGTTCTGGCGGGAAGTACTTTTGATAGAAAGTAAGAGCTAGACTATCCCAGTCGGCTATTCCTAAGGCAACTCGGTCAAGGCTATTGATCCAAAGTTTAGCCTTTCCTGTTAAAGAGAAGGGAAAGAGCATTTCCCTAATCTGCTCTTGGGATACTCCAGTTTGTCTAATTGTGGAGCAATAGTCACAGAAGTTTTGAATATGAAGGTTGGGATCTTCTGTGGCATTGCCACCAAATTGACTTCTTTCTATTAAACTGATGAAGGCAAGTTTGATTTCAAAGTTTCGGGCTGTGATTTGGGGTGTAGCAATACCCCTTGGAAGTGTATCTGCAGTTGGTTTGGAATGGTTTGAAAGTCAAACCATTTTCTTTTGTGAAAATGAAGATGGAGTGTTGTTTGAAGGTTGATTGGTTTTTGAGAATGGAGATGAGAATGGATCTTCTTCTCCTTCAAGATGAGATAAAATATCCAAGTAATTCTCACGAATACGGTCTAAACTTGAAGTATCAGAAGCTTTTGAGATTTCGTTGAATAGCTTTAGTCTCCTACGCAGAGTCCTTTCTAGATCGGGGTCTAAAGAGATAGGGGTCCCTAGTCTAGAAGATCTGGGCATAAGATTGAAAAGCTAAGATGAAAAATCAAGAGAGTTCTGAAGGAATTTGGGTTCCTAAAGACTAGATAAAACTAATTGCAATAAAAATCACAAGAAAAAGGAAAACTAAACCGTGCTCCCCGGCAACGGCGCCAAAATTTGATTGGGCCTGTCGCAAGCCCTGGTCAAAGATAATTACCCAGACTAGGCTAATAACAAATTAATGTAATTAGGGAAGTAGGGGTCGATCTTGTGGGAAAATATCCGTATACTTCCCTTTAAATCATACATGATTATAATGAAATTAAGATTATATGATTAATAGTCATAAACGAAAATGCATAAAAACGAGAGATTAGAAATAACCTTTAGTCCTTGCTTTAAAGGCCTAAGAACAATATCAAAATAATGATATCTCCTAATCGTAGCACCCAAGATTGAATGAGAAATGCCCTTGAATTTGCTAGAATTTTTTTTTTTTAAAAGTTACTGTTAACCTTTTTGTGTTGTGTGAATGATGGAGGCACTTGTGAGAAATGAAATTAGGGTTAGAATTTTTCTCTCCTTCCCTTTTGTTTCACGGCACAAAGTAGGTTTTTATGAGGAGATTTTTCTCCTCAAAATAACTACCCATTGACCGAAAATTCCAGAGTGAATCTGGACTTTATTTCGGTTAAATTCGCTTTAATATATAATGTGTATTATTATTATAAATGTCATTTGTGTTGTCATGTATTAATATGTCCATACAACATTTTGTAGTCGTTACATTAATACCGGTCTGACAACATCTAATATGACAATCGTATAATATATACGTTAATTATAATTATCCGTATAATTATAATTTGCTAATTCAATATAACATTTTATATTCAATTACGAATTAACAGTTTAATTCGCATAAGCTTACATTATATATATGCTAATTAAATACAACAGTTTATATTTAATTACGAATTACTTTTAATTCGTCTCAGCTTATATTATTTAATCGTTATTAAATAATCGTCTCATCATCACATTGACTAACTTTTTAGTCAAATACACTGACTAACCTTTTAGTCATATAATAGGGCATCAATATGATTATTGTCTCAAATAATCACATCTCTCAAACACATCCTCTAGGTGTGACTTTTAGGGACCAGTTGATCACCGCCATCTGTATGACAATAACGTCAAACTTATCTAGCAAGCCAACCGGTTATTGAATATAAACGTTTAAATAAACGATTATTATACCAAAGTATAGCATGTGAACCTACAAAGATTATTTAATGTATTGCACTAACTGTGGAGGACACTAGCTCAATAGATCCTCAGGGGAGATGGTGTTTCCTAAGAATGTGAAAGGTCTGGCAATTGGTCTATCTAACGAGTATCGGTTTGGGTGTTTTTGAATTTCAATAATAAAAAGCATAAATGAAAACAAAATAAAAGCAAATCAAAACGAAAACGATAAAGCAGGTGATGAATTAACAATGATAAAAAGAATATAGGGAAGTAGGTTCACACATGTAGATTAACATATTGATGAAATTGGATTTAGAACATGCAAATAATTCATTGTGAGTTCGTAAGAATGATGTGTTCATTACAATCATAGATCAGATGGTCTAGCAGGCTTTTAGGCAATTTACTAGGTCTAATCTACCATGTCATGCTTTGTCAATTCAATTCACGTATTTCTACTTTGGAAAAGAATTCCATTTTAGTCAATGATTTTGATCAGGAATCGTTAACTATCGTTATAGTCCAAACATGCATAGACACAATGTTTTAAAAGCACAATTTTTTTATCCAATTATCATCTTTTAATCAACCTACATGGCTACCTTAAACCCTAGAAAAACGACTACTCACTCATGGTGATGTTTAGATCTAAGATGATGTTAATAATAAAAACTAGGATAGACATGTTTATTTGGTTTTGATAATATTTTAAGACTCTTTAATTGGCGATAATAACGGCGCTAAATTGACGATCTAGGTAAATGAAATGATTACAACGATATTGAAATTGAATCTAAAATAATATGTAAAGAAAATCAAATAAGAAACATAAAGACTTTAAACAAAAGATAAAATAGGAATACCTAGATGACGATCAACAACGAAAATGATGAAATATAAACAACCATAATAGAAATTCCTAGCATAGAATAGTCGATCCACGAATTACAATACTTGAACCACATAAAGTAGATTACAAAGATGGAATTTTTATTGATCTAGGCTAAGGATTTGATGTAGAGAAATCAGAAATAAACTAAGAAACTAAGGACAAAAAGAAAGAAGAAAATGATCTAGACGAGAGAAGAGAGGCTAGGTTTCTCTCCTCCTAATCGAGGTTTTTCTAATTGTGTGTAGAGAAGTGTGTTGAGATGTGGTGGCTGAGGCACTTCTTATATAGCAGTAGGTTTCGTGGGGAAGGGGTCATACATTAAACATATAGGACAAAATAAAGGAAGTCGAAGCAAAAGCTCGGAACAGCAAGGATACCCGATCGGGTACACTACTTACCCGATCGGGTATGTAGTGTTCTTGGTCCATTGACTTTCGTTTCATGTCCCCTTGCATATGACTTGACTTTCATTGTAACACCCTCAAATTTGCGGAAAGAAAAAAATAATTTAACTAAATAAAAGATGATAATACATAACGAAGGTGTCTTAAATAAAAAGGTTTAACAAAAAGGAAATAATATTATACAAAAGAAATATCCAAAACGGGAGACATATTTCCCGTATAAATACATAAATAAAAGAGTGTATAATAATATACAATCCTAAGAACCGAATATAGGTCCAAGGCAAATACTTCGCTCGCTAGCTCGTCAATGTACCCAAAGTATGCATCACAAACCTGCCAACCGCATTAAATATAA
>JAIUZE010048986.1:0-13885 GCA_022085475.1 Heliosperma pusillum
ATCCAAAGAAATGAAAATATCAAGGCCTATTAGAGAGCAAGAGTGCCGTGTGGTTTTGTGCTAGACGGGTCTGATTTCGAGCGTTTTGCGTAGTTTTCGTTGACGGATCGATAAAGTTAATAAATATCTAGATATTATGATTTGTTTAATCAAAACAATTAGAATATCTAATTGTGAGTGGAAAACGATGACATGGGCGTGTGACTCATGCCAAAGTCGAGTTTCGATTTTGTTTCGCGCTTTACGATGACTCGGGAATAGTTAAATGATGTTCGGTTAAAAACCGTAAAAGTTATTCTTTAAATTCCGAATAAATTCAAAATAATTATATTAAATTATGATAAATCATAATAAATCTTAATAAAAATAAATTAAAAATATTATCTTTTTAAATAAAATTTCGGTCTTCAAACTTACAAGGCGAGTCGGGAAAAGTCAACGGAAGTCAAAGTTGACTTAAAAGTCGAGAAAAGTCAAAAATGACTTAAAAGTCAAGAAAAGTTTAGGACGACTTAAAAGTCAAGAAAAAGTCAATGACGACTTTAAAAAGTCAAGGAAAAGTCAAAGACGACTTAAAAGTCAAGAAAAGTCAAAGATGACTAACAACGGTCTTTTCATGAAATCTCTCAGAAATTCCAAATACGAACGCGGAATTTCAAAATAAGACTCGGAACAAAAATTTCTATTTTAAAAACTTAAGTTCTACTGAAAAGTGTTAGTAAATATTTTTACTAGAAAAATTGGGTACTTTTCGGGTTGTTACAACAATATTCTTTTACCGGACTTTTCATTTATCTACCTTTGATTAAAAAAACATCAAACATAATTCTCACCACCTTTGCTCAAATGTTTTAACTCTTTATGTCCAAACATATCTATATTTCTTCCAACGTATATAATATTCAATACATTAATACTAATTAAAGTGATTATTTCTTATAATTTTATATCTTTTGTTAATTAGGGTTTTTGTTTAACAAACTTTATTCTCTCTACCTTCTCTCAGATGTTAACTTTTTATGTCCTCCAACAATACCCAAATTTATTCAATTATGAATGATAATTTGACTATAGAGCATGTATATACATTATTGTCAATTAGATCGATTATTTGTTACTTACTTGTCTCAATCATTTGTCGCGGCAATATGATTGTTCACTGTCGGCAAGAAGGATAACAGAGGGGTCACCGACGACCGTTCATCGACGGAGGTAGGAGGGAGTGAAATATAACGAGAGGGAGGGTGTGTTGGTATAGGTTGTGTGTGGGACGCATAAGTGGTGGCCGGCGGAGTGGATGTGCAAGAATGGGTGGCCGACAAGTCTGAGATGGTGGTCAGCGCCGGTGGCCAATGGTGGTGTTTATCGTTAATGTGTACATCTCTTTATGTCCTCCAATAATACCCAAATTTATCAAATTATGAATGATAATCTGACTATAGAGCATGTAATCAATACATTATTGCTAATTAGATTGATTATTTGTTACTTCCCATGTCTCAATCATTTGTCGCGGCGATATGATTGTTCACTGTCGTCAAGAAGGATAACATAGGGGTCACCGACGACCGTTCATCCACGGAGGTGGGAGGGAGTGAAATATAATGAGAGGGAGGTTGTGTTGGTATAGGTTGTGTGTGGGACGCATAAGTGGTGGCCGACGGAGTGGATGTGCAAGAATGGGTGGTCAACAAGTCTGAGATGGTGGTTAGCGCCGGTGGCTAATGGTGGTGTTTATTGTTAATGTGTAGTGTGTTTAGTGGAGTACGTGTGTTAGTGTTGGTTTGGATTTGTTTTTTGATGTAGTAAATTAGAGGGAAATATACATTAATGAGAGGGAAAATGAGAGGAGTATACTTGTTAACAAGACCAATTCTTGTTTCAAACGGGGCGATCCGTCTTATTGTTTCAGACGGGTCAAGCCCCCTCACAAAAGAGCAAGTGGGGAAAGTAGGGGGATAATGGATAATCCCCCCACTTGTCACACTTGCTCTTTTGTGAGGGAACTTGACTCGTCTGAAGCAATAATACGAGTCATTCCGTCTTAAGCAGAACCAACTCTTTTAACAGTTTGAGTAAAATATGTATTGCGAAAACCAATACCCAAGTTTTATAGAAATATCTCAAATGCCACTCTCATATTCAACATTTTATCTTAAAACAATATTTAAAAAATCATAAATACATAATGAAGAGATGTGTATTTGTGAAAAGATCTAAACTCATTTAAAGGTCATATATGTGATCCCTCGCGATTTTGCAATAAAGTAAACACATAGATTTGCAGCGGACAACACGAGATTTTAAAAACTTTAGAAGCATAACCGCGAATGTCACTATATTATAAAACCAAAACTTAGTTTAATAAATCATTTGTACAAATTGTAACTTAAATAAATGCACGGGATCCCAATCCCTTGATGAATACAAGTAAGATAATAAAACTACTATAAACTATAACGGTAAGGGTGAATTGCTGTAAGTACAACGCTCGCTAACTCACTCGTCACAACCCTATGCAACACCAACCTGCAACCTGTTCATTCATGAAACATGAATGTCACAGTCAGTGGGGAGTAACTCGGGGTTCTCCCAGCCATATCACATCGAAACACACATAAACAAGTATAGAAACATATATCATCATGCATACATATATATCATGTGAAGTATAAGTAAAAAATTTCATAATAACATTACATAGGCGTATAAAGCATCATTCATATCATTAACATGCGACATCGACTCGGGGAAGACTCCTCTTGGCAATCACATGGATCACCGTTGGCTTGCATCTCACCATTAATGACCATGTGCTTGAGAAGGTTGGGGACTTGACATACAAACCAAACATAGGCATCAAATTAATCAAGTATTCAATCCAACATGTGGTCACACATAAGCATACACACTCTCACGGTAAATGACATGCACTAGCATCACCACTATGCAAGACCAGACGACTCTAGACTCAAATCCTCCCGGTAGGACTACGATAATAATACGGTACTAGTCTAAACCTGGCCAGACTCTCGGGACAATACATGTACCCGATTCAACATGTGGCTAGACGTGCACACATCCAAGGCTCGGTCAAACACAGAAGCCGAGTACGCCAAATCTGGCAGTACAGCCAACGAAGATGAACGATTAAGTAAGGTCAAGCGAGTACGCTACATGCAATGATACCACCTTGCAAAGATACAACATTTGACGACCGGGTCGATCAACGCATTGTATTCACCTCCTAAAAATGTCGCCATATCCCCACTAAACAAATTCACAAGCATCAAGGTTACACTTCCATCACTCCGACATTCAAGTCTAACAAGTATAGATCTGGAACCGGAAAGTGAGAGCTCAAAACATCATAAGGACTCGACCAATCATTCAAGGCATAATCGACTCAAAAGGGGAAACATGCTAAAACTGTCACTGAACATGTGAGAAAGGCATGTGAGATATTGCGTAGTCTAAACATGAATATTAAACGTCATTAGGTAATTTTATAAGATAAAGAAACCATACGAATCATTACATGTGAACACAAGTAAAAGAAGAGAAGGAAAAAGGTTGCAAGGGGGACCCGGCCGGTAAGGGTGGATCGGCGTCCAGGTGGCCGGCTGGGCACTCCTTCACAACAACAACAACAATTCAACTTCCAAGGGCTCCCAGCCGATCGGCTGACCGGCGGCCGGTCGACCGGCTCGGAGTGTAGGCCAATCATCAAAAATCAAAACAACACAGGGGAATCCCAACTAGTCGGCTGACGGGCTGCCGATTGGCCGGCCGGGAGGTCGAGGCATTTCAAAATTTCCAACAAAAATTCTGGGGCTCCCAGTCGGTCGGTTGACCGACGGCCGGTCGGCAGGCTGGCTGAGGGTTCCCTTTGTCCGATTTTCATCAAAAACATCATTTTTCACTTCAGGAGGTTCCCAGCCGGTTGGGGGGCCGGCGGCCAATAGGCCGGCTGGGACTCCTTTTGTTCGAAAAACCCACAAAACCCAAGTTTACTCCAAATCCAATTTCACCCATTTACATTTACCAACATAATTCATCACTAATTATCATTTAATGCAACATATGAGTCATGAATCATTCCATGCAATCATTAAAACATTATGACACCAACATTTAAGATATTAAATATAAGCTTAACCAATAATAAGACGGATTCAACATCATTAACATAAGTTTGCATAAGTTAAGTATATGAGATGAATTCCAACAAATACTTAAGTAGTAGTCACTAATTCATACTAGTATAACATAAAGAACTCATTTTTTTCATGTGAAAGTCTATGCTAAACACATAATGCATCAGGAGCTAACCTAGAGGGTCCTCATGGCCAGGCCATGATCTAGCCAAGCCAAGACAAACAAGCCATAGCTCGAGCCACAAGCCAAGCTATGACAAGCCATGACCAAGCCATGCCTAGCCATAGCCAAGTCAAGTCAAGCAAGGGCCAGGCCAACACAAGCCAAGGCCAAGCCAGGCCTAGCCAGACTACTGACCAAGCCCTATCTCATGCCAGTGTCCAAAACACAGTCCAACAGAATAATGCTCAGTCTGCACCAATTCATCTTTCAACCTGTTAAGAGGTACACCAGGTCAAGCCACCGGCCCCCACCATGGCCCACTGTCAAGGCTACCCTATGAACTAAAAAATTGTCCATGATAAGTTTTCCAAAGGTCCAGCATAAGTCCATGAAAAATGCCATTCAAGTTCAAGTCCAAAAAGAGTCCAACATGGTGAATTGTCCAATTTAAATCCAGTTGAGACTCTTCTTTTTTTTAGATAGTTGTCAACCTATTGAGGGAGGCTTATATGATCACAAATAAAGCCTTCAAGAGTCCCAAGAACAAGCAAAGCAACCAGGCAATCAGATATGAAGACAAACTGAAGATTTTCCATTTCAGGAAAACTACAAAATCACTTTTCCTGCTTTTTTATCAGTCTGTTTCTTTTCTGCTTTATTGTCTGTCCTTGAGAGCTGTTAAGCTTGTTCTCATTAGGAGAGTTTTGTAAGTATTTAAGTTAGCAGTTGTGAGTTATTGTTGGCCCTAGGATGAGATTTACATCCTAAGGTCCACAACCTTTTGTAATGCCTATATAACAGGCTGTTTGAATGTAACCAAGGTAGATTAATCTTGAATGAAAACAAAAACCTTTGGGAATCAATTTTCAACCTCTCAAACTTGTGCATTGTATGTTGTTTGAACCATGCCTAGTTATTAACATGTGCTCAAGCTGTGGTTAATAGATTAGAACCTGTTAGCATCTCTAGTTCAGTTATGTGCATTGTCTGTGAGCTGTATTAGTTGTGTTGTTGAGTCTAAATCTCCTATCCTGTGATTATCTGTGGGTTTGAGGTTTAAACTTGTTAAACTATTTAGTTGTCTTCCTGTGCTGAGCTGTGAGAGTCAATAACATAGTTATATCCTTGTCCATTTCATGTTTGTTTCAGTCTGTCTCAAACAGTCCCAAATACTGTCAGTTTTAGTATTCATTTTCATAAAAAATAGTAAATCAATTCTATAATTATTAAAACTATAAAAAGTCCTTCCTAACACTCTTAAGATCATTCCTGCAAAGTTTCAGAAATTGATTCAATCATTTACTAATTTTAAGGACAGTCTGAACTCAGGATTGCATTATTGCATTCCCTGTGCGTTTACACTGCAAATTGGTAATCAGAGCTTTGGTTGAGAAAAATTGTGAGTTCATTTTTTCCTAACTACTTTAAAAACAAAAAAACAACCCAATGAGTTACTATAATGGATTAGGGACATTGAGAAGACATCCCTGAGTTCACTAGTATTTTAAATCCTGATGACTTACTATAATGGATTAGGGACATTGAGAAGATCTTTGAGTATAAAAGGCTATAATGATGTTAAGTCATTTAAGGTTGCTGTTTTAAAGTTAAAAGGCTATGCTTCTTTGTGGTTTGATAACCTGAAACATCAATGACTTAAAGAAGAAAAAGAACCCCTTAGATCTTGGTCCAAACTTAAGAAGAAAATGTTGAGTAAGTTAGTCACCAAGGACTATACCCAAGACTTGTTTATTAAACTGTCTAAAGTTAAGCAAGAAGAAAGACCTGTTGAGGCCTACCTGAGAGACTTTGAGCAGTTAACACTGCAATGTGAGGTAAATGAAAAACCAGAACAGAGAATTGCTAGGTTCCTAGAGGGACTAGACAAAAACATTGCTGCTAAGGTTAGGATGCAACCCCTTTGGTCTTATGATCATGTTGTTAACCTGTCTTTAAAAAATGAGAAAAATGGAAAGGTTAAAACTGCTACACCCAAACCTGTCAAACCATTTCAGACCAGATCTTATAGTGGTATTAGGATCACTGAAACACCCAAAACAGCATCCCCACCCACATTGGATAAATGGAAGGGCATCATGGGGCAGAAACCCAACACCACCATGACTGAGAATAGGGTCAAGTGTTTCCAATTCCAAGGCTATGGCCATTTCAGGAAAGACCATCCCTCAAGAAAAACACCGACTATTATGGAAGTAGAAACATAGGAGAAGTAAGGGTTAGTGGAGTATGAGGAGGAGGAGGAGGTCCTAAAGGAAGAGGAGCCCCCAGAGGAAGAGTCAGACCAAGCCATATTCCTAGCACTCCCTGACACAGGTCATACCTTGATGTTGTGGAGAGTTATGCACTCCCAACAGACACCCCTAGAAGAGGACTAGAGGCCAGTCATCTTCAAAAGCAGATGTACCATCCAAGGGAGGGTGTGTAACTTGATTATTGATGGAGGGAACTGCACCAATGTAGAATTCGTTACTATGGTAAGCAAGCTCAACTTGATCACTCAGCCTCATCCACAACCCTAAAAGCTGAGATGGTTAAACAAGGGAGATGAAGTCAGGGTAGAAAAGCAATGCTTGGTGTCTTTTTCAATTGGGAAGGTATACAAGGATGAGGTTCTCTATGATGTAGTGCCAATGGATGCTTGCCACCTACTCTTAGGCAGACCATGGGAGTTTGATAAGAGCTCACTGCATCAGGGAAGGAGTAATACCTATACCTTGAAGCAGGGATGCAAGAAGATCACCCTAACTCCCCTACCAGCAAACAAGAAGAACTATGGGAGTCCTAACATGACTGAGGATATTAGTGGGGTCTTATTCCTGTCTGAGGCAGTTTTGGTGAAGGAGTTGAAGGAGGAATAGCCTGTGCTAGTCTTGCTGTAAAGGGAGATTCATGAGGGTAAGCAAACAGAATTTCCTGCAGAAGTTGAACCATTGATAAGCCAGTTCAAGGATGTGTTCCTTAAAGAGCTTCCTAGTGGTCTACCTCCCTTAAGAGGGATTGAGCATCAGATTGACCTTGTGCCAGGATCTGTACTCCCTAATAGGCCTGTATATAGGTGTGACCGTAAGGCAACTCAAGAGCTACAAAGTCAAATTGATGATTTGGTGAGCAAAGGGTTTGTAAGAGAATCTTTGAGTCCTTGTGCAGTGCCCAAGAAAGATTGCACTTGGAGAATGTGCATAGACAGCAGAGATGTAAACAATATCACAGTCAAATACAGGTTTCCCATACCTAGACTGAATGATATGTTAGATGAATTGAGTGGGTCTAGAATCTTCTCAAAGATAGATCTCAGGTAAGGCTATCATCAGGTGAGAATCGGGGATGGTGATGAATGGAAGACTGCCTTCAAAACAAAGCATATGCTCTATGAATGGCTTGTTATGCCATTTGGACTATCAAATGCACCTAGTACTTTTATGAGACTGATGACCGAAGTACGAAGGCCATGTTTAGGCAAGTTTGTGGTTGTTTATTTTGATGACATACTCATTTACAACAAAAATCAGGAAGATAACTTGAGGCAACTTGAATTAGTCTTTAAGATTCTAAGAGGATGCAAGCTATTTGGGAAGATGGAGAAATGCACATTCATGACAGAAGAGGTTAAATTCTTTGGGTATGTGGTATCAGGAAGGGGGATCTCTGTGGTTCAAGACAAGGTTGCAGCTGTTAAGTCTTGGCCAATCCCTAAGAACATCACAAAAGTGAGAGGCTTTCATGGCCTAACTTCATTTTATAGAAGATGCATCAAGAACTTCAGTGCTATTGCTGCTCCCATCACTGAATGCATGAAGAAGGGGGAGTTTAAATGGACTGAGAGTGCTCCGCAAGCCTTCAGACACATCAATAAGCTATTGTGTGATGCACCTATCCTCAGGCTTCCTTATTTCAACTTCCTATTTGAAGTAGAGTGTGATGGAAGTGGGGTAGGAATTGGAGCTGTCCTAATTCAGGAGAAGAAGTCAGTAGCCTATTTCAGTGTGTACATACCTCGTTTCTACACCTTCCACCAACCACCCAGTGATGATTGGGCCGCATGTTTGTTACAGCAAAGCGTTGTATGACAGTTCATAAGTGCATCGTCAAGTGATAGCTCAAACAGTTGTGTCTATCCCTTGGTCGCCATCTACGCGCCGATACGGTCGTTTTGGCAGTCATTAGAGTCATTTTGGAGTCCGGGTCAAAAACCGCTTCATTTTTCGATAACCATCTTTTAAAAACTGTGCCTGAACGCTCGAAAATATTTCAGATAATTTAATATTTCAAAACTTATCCATTTTGGTAAAATATATCCGTATTTTATTGAAGAGTATTCGAGATCTACCGCAATTCCATAGAGAAACGCGGAAGTCTGTTGTTTATGGTATGAGACAGCTGAGGAAGTAACGTAGCAGGTGCTGCGCCTCTTCAAGAGTCGCAGTCCCTGCCGCGCCTCCCCGACTCTGTTTGCCTGTTTCTGGAATATTTTCTAGATTTCTTTCCGTGTTCGAGTTATTCCAAAAATCTTACGATTTCTCCGTCTATAAGGAGAGGTTCGTGCACACTTTCAAATCACGTGAGTGTTCCGCCCCTTCTCTTCTCTCTTTGCATTCTAGAACTTGCTCTAAGCTTATTGACAACTACGTGCTTGATCAATCGACGACGTAAGCTCAGATCCTTCTGGGTACCTGTCTTGTTTTGCATTGACCTACCAATTTGACCAACTCAACCAAATTAATCAACTTTAATCAATCGATTTCCTCCTTCAGGGCACTTTCATTACATCGAGTCGACTATTGCTAAAAGACAACATAGTTAACTCGTTTCGTCAAACATGTAAGTCTGAGGGTGTAATAATGCCGTCTTGTACTTTATCTTATCTTTTGTATTCTATAATTTATGTAAGATTCATGTGGGATTCATGTTAAAACCGTTTTCAAACCTTTATTTATTTATTTTTTTATTAGTCTTTCATAAATTACCTTTTAACATTACTTCATATTTATTTATTTAGTTTTTGACTTAAATCCCTAATAGTCGATATTAGTGGGTTTTTATCGTCTTTAATTCAAGATCATGTTTTAAAAGGTTAGATTCGTTCATATCTAGTCCTTAGATCTGTCTTTGATATAGTTTAGCGGGTTTAAAATCAATTAAATCACTTCCACTTAACTTGTAGATACGTAATAAACCGTAAAACACTAACGAGCATTAACTGATTGCGATTCTCGCTTCACAACCATAACCCAACTCAGGAACAGACGCACAAACCCCCGCGCCTCTTTCAGAGGCCGCGATGTCTGCTGTGCATGTTCCGGGCTGGTTTCTGTCTCTGAACTTCCTGGTACGCTTCGACGTAGTTTAATTCGTTAAATTAATTGACTATTAATTGTATTATCACTGTTAATCTGTTTCGTTTTAGCTTTATTAATTCTTTCTTTTAAACCTTCGTCTTTCAAACATATTTCCGACATAGATCGCTCGAATCCGTTGTAATCTTTATTCTTTTGTAACTTTAATTCTGTTATAATGTAACACCCGCAAATGTACCCTATTTGTAATTTAAAAATATTATACGGATACTTTTCAGCGAAATTTAGTTTTAGTCTAGAATTTAATTTCCCGTGTCTAATTTAACAAATCCGAGTTCGTTTCCGGACGTTACTCGGAATTCCGTGTGAGTTACGCCTTAAGGCGAATTTTGGGCTTTTTCCCCACATTTCTCCACTCACCTTATATACTCATTTTTTACACTCATCTTCTTCACTCACCTCTTCTTCCTCATACAAACCACCAAAACCCTAACTCCATTAATGGATCAACTCAAATTCATCACTACTCATCCTTTACTCACTCAAATCCTCTACTTTTCGTCGTAATCTTCCGCTCTCATCGTCCTCTACCTTATGTGGTAATAAAATTACCGTCTTTCTCATTTTCAATTTTTCCGTATTTCTCAAAGGTGAATTATAATCATCTTTTGTCGTCTTTGTATAGGTGGAAACCTTCAAGACCCCGATAAGGATTACTATCTAGTGGACGAAGGCTTAGAAATCGATTGAAGACGCGTAAAGGTAACGGTGAAGGGTTACTCGATATCATTACGTGTTTTAATGCTTTAATTGATCTTATACAATGATTAGTTATGATTAGAATTTATTTAATGTGCTTTGTTGATGATAAATGATGATTGGAATAAATGAGAATCAAAGGATTTGAAGTAATTGTTGTTGTTGTGTGTTGATTTCGGGCTAGTTGTCCAAGCCTACCCCACCGGCTGCCGCCCTCACCGGCTACCTACCACACCGGCTGCCTCCCCACCGGCTGGGAGCCACACTTCTTTCCTTCCATTTGTTTTCGACCAAGTCTGTAGGTCCCAGCCGGGTACCCGGCCGCCGGTCCCCCTGACCGGCTGGGACTCACTGCACTGACTCCTTTTCGTAAAATGATCATATCTCCTTCGTTACTTGCTTGTTTTGGTCTTGTGACCTACCGTTGGAACCGTAAGAGGATAAGCTATCACCTCCACTAGGAATTTCTGCATTTGAGTTTCTAGAACTATAGTTATGACCGTTTTAAGTGGACCCTTGTTTTAGTTAGTTTCCAAATATGTTGTTTTGAGAGGGGATCTATGTTTCTTATTTATTATACTTCTTAAACTTGGTCTAATGCTTATGTAATCAAATATTGTTTCATGTTTATCATTGTTACATTTATATCATGCTTATATCACATGTTTTGTGACGGTTTTTCATATGTCCCCCCTTTGAGTCGGTTTTACACATGTTATGGTTTGAGCACTAATTGTTATGTGCTATGAACTCTCATTCCCCTGGCTACCTCTTCGCTCGTAAGGCTGGAATGTCGGAACGAGGAGTGTATCCTTACTACTTAATTGCATGTGTTAGTGGGCATATGACGACGTTATTGGGAGGCGAACGCTTTGCGTTGATCGACCCGGCCGTCAAATGTTGTATACTTGCGAGTGGTGTCATTGCATGTAGCGTACCGCTTGTTATGATGCTTGTGCTCTTTTCCGCCTCTTTCGTGAAGGTTGACCGAATTTGGGGTACTCCGCGTCTATGATTGACCGAGTCTTGGATGCGAAATGTCATCGCTTGTCGAATCGGAAAATGTTATTCCGAGAGTCTGGCCAGGTTTAGACTAGGATCGGATATTTATATCGTCGTCCTACCAGGAGGAAATTAGTCTACATATACGAAATGTATTGAATCGTGTATGCGTTCAGGGAAATGTTTATCCCGTGGATGCGATTTTAATCATACTTGCCATGTACACGGTACTAGTGCGTGTCATTTACCGTGAGAGATGTTGTCAACGTATTTGTACGTTTGGATGGATGATTATATGATTGATTATTTGTGATCGTTGGATGATTTGGCATTGTTTGTTTGTCGAGTCTCAATCTTATCAAACTTATGCCGCTAACGGTGAGATGCAAGCCCTAGTGAGTGTATGGTTGCCTAAGACTGTCTTCCCCGAGTCTATCCATAACATGATGGTTACGGTTTTGTACTTCATGCACCGATATCTTTATGTATTGAATTGCCTATTTATCCTTCTCGTATTTCACATGTATATTTATATATATGCATGCTTTGTGGGAAAATATCCGTATACTTCCCTTTAAATCATACAGGATTATAATGAAATTATGATTATATGATTAATAGTCATAAACGAAAATGCATAAAAACAAGAGATTAGAAATAACCTTTAGTCCTTGCTAAAAAGGCCTAAGAACAATATCAAAACGATGATATCTCCTAATCGTAGCACCCAAGATAGAATGAGAAATGCCCTTGAATTTGCTAGAATGTTTTTTGTGAAAAGTTACCGTTAACTTTTAATTTTTGTGAGATGTGAATGATGGATGCACAAGAGAGAATGAATTAGGGTTAGGTTTAAAAACTCAATCTTTTCCTTACCCCTCCTTTCTCACGCCACTAATGTGGTCTTTAGGGGAGATATTTTCTCCTCTAATTAACCACTAATGGACCGAAAATTCCAGAGTGAATCTGGACTTTATTTCGGTTAAATTCGCTTTAATATATAATGTGCATTATTATTATAAATGTCATTTGTGTTGTCATGTATTAATATGTCCATACAACATTTTGTAGTCGATACATTAATACCGGTCTGCCAACATCTAATATGACAATCGTATAATATATACGTTAATTATAATTATCCGTATAATTATAATTTGCTAATTCAATATAACATTTTATATTCAATTTACGAATTAACATTTTAATTCGCATCAGCTTACATTATATATATGCTGATTAAATACAACAGTTTATATTTAATTACGAATTACTTTTAATTCGTCTCAGCTTATATTATTTAATCGTTATTAAATAATCGTCTCATCATCACATTGACTAACCTTTTAGTCAAATACACTGACTAACCTTTTAGTCCTATAATAGGGCATCAATATGATTATTTTCTCAAATAATCACATCTCTCAAACACATCCTCTAGGTGTGACTTTTAGGGACCAGTTGATCACCGCCATCTGTATGACAATAACGTCAAACTTATCTAGCAAGTCAACCGTTATTGATGAACGTTAATCAACTGATTATTATACAAAGTATACCCTGTGAACCTACAGAGATTTATTTATGTTATTGCACTAAATGTGGAGGACACTGGCTCCAACAATCTCCCACTTGTCCGTACAAGTGTATGTGCGATAACCGATTCTCATATCCATAATAAATTTCTCCCACTCAATGTAAACCAATTTGCAAAGTCCGTATTCACAAAGGCCGTAGTTTACAAGTGATCAGTATCAAGAGTGGTTTCCCCGACTAGAGAGTAACTTAACTGATAAACGAATCTTTATTCGAGCATGGCCATGCATTTCATTTACAGCTCCTCGAGTGGCCCTGAGAAATAACATAACCTGATAAAGGTTGGATATTTTCTTCAACTCGAATTTTGCAGATACAAGCGCAGTATGAAATGACCCAGTAAAAATCTACTTAGCCTCCTGTTACGGTCGACCAGGAGAAAGAAACCAAAGTCACCCAAAAACTGCCTTAATCTCAAGAGACAGTCGATAGTCAAAAGAATCGACTCTAGGAACACTATGGACGTCCTATCCACAACCTGGCACCTAATGTTCTGAAACATTTAGGACTCCATAACGTTGTCACAAAATTGTCCTGCGAGGTATCATTATAACTCGCATATGTGATCGATCAGTCAACTGTTTGACTTATGGCTCGTTGAACCCACCAGCAATCGACTTCACAGAATAATTGCCAGAGTTATCAGCTCATGTAGGCGATTACGGACCAAAACAAATATAATGTAATTCAGTTCACTTTGTGGTGTTCAATGTTGTCATTACAACCCACATGAAAAACAAAATATAAAACAAAACGATGATTTCATAGATAGTTTTATGAAAAAGATACAGGTGTCTAATCCATATAAAACAACTAATACAACTCAGGAACACGTTTGATTCCCATGGAAATAACGTGCCCTTCATGCTATCATATCTTAACGGTTATTGGAG
>JAIUZE010048987.1:0-17971 GCA_022085475.1 Heliosperma pusillum
GATAATTTAAAAAGCGAGAAAGACGGTAATTATTACCAATACGGATAGAGGAAGATAAGAGGGGAAGAATAAGACGAACTTACGTGAATTTGAGCAAGAAACGAAGGAGTAGCGACGAATCTAAGCTTGATAAAAATGGAGTTTAGGTTTTTGGTGGTTTGATGAGGAAGAAAGAGTAAGTGGAAAATGAAAGAAGGATTTAGGGTTAGAGGGAGTATATGAAGGAAAAAGTCAACGAAAGTCAAATACAACTTAAGACGGGATTCTCATGGAATCTCGTGGAAATTCCAAATACGAACTCGGAAATTCTAAATTCGACTCGGAACATAAAATTCTAAATTAAAACTTAAATTTGCTGAAAGGTATCCGTAAAATATTTTCATTAGAAAAATAGGGTACATTTCCGGGTGTTACACTTTTGTTGGTGTGGTATGAATGGTTGTTGGATTTGTTGGTGGGGATTTTGAACGTTGGTACTTTTGTAGGACAAAAATGGGTGGTTTTTTGTGTTTTCGTTATAAAAGTTTGAGAAAGCGTTGCCTTGCCTATATCCTTGATAGGCATTGACTTGCTCTATTGAACTTCTACATTCTTGAAAACTATGCCCTCCAATCCCACATGTCTCACATACCACCACGTGGTTAGTGACGTTGATATGCTCCTTGGATTGGGAAGAGCTTCTTACTTGTTGCTGCAGAACGGCTAATTGGGCTTCCAGGAGTGCTACTTTACTTGAATCATCATGCTTGGCTTTGAGCGGTATAGCACGCGAGTTGCTATACTGAGAATCGTGGATTGCCATTGACTCGATAGTCGCACTAGCTATCTCTACATCGATTTGATCGAAACGACCATTGTTAGCGGAGTCGAGGATACGACGCGATTCGCCGCAACAACCGTTGTAGAATGTGATAGCCAGGAACCATGAATCAAGGCCATGATGAGGACATTCTCTTTTTAATTCTTTATATCTTTCCCATGCCTCATAAAGGCTTTCGTCGCCTCTCTGACGGAATCCAGTAATTTGACTTCGTAAGAGCGCGGTTCGTTCTGGTGGGAAGTACTTTTGATAGAAAGCAAGAGCTAGACCATCCCAGTCGACTATTCCTAAGGCAACTCGGTCAAGACTATTGATCCAGAGTTTTGCCTTTCCTCTTAAAGAGAAGGGAAAGAGCATTTCCCTAATCTGTTCTTGGGATACTCCAGCTTGTCTAATCGTGGAGCAATAGTCACAGAAGTTTTGGATATGAAGGTTGGGATCTTCTGTGGCATTGCCACCAAATTGATTTCTTTCTATTAGATTGATGAAGGCAGGTTTGATTTCGAAGTTTTGGGCTGTAATTTTAGGTGTAGCGATACCCTTTGGAAGTGTATCTGCGGTGGGTTTAGAATGGTCGGAAAGTCGAACCATTTCTGCTTGTGAAGATGAAGATGGAATGTTGGTTGAAAGTTGATTGATTTTTTGAAATGGGGATGAGAATGGATCTTCTTCTCCCTCAAGATTAGGTAAGATATCCGAGTATTTCTCACGAATACGATCTAAACTTGAAATATCAGAAGCTTTTGAAATTTCGTTGAATAACTTTAATTTTCTACGCAGAGTTCTTTCTAGTTCAGGGTCTAAAGGAATAGGGGTCCCTAGTCTAGAATATCTGGGCATAAGATAGAAAAGCTAAGGTGAAAAATCAAGAGAGGTCTAAAGGATTTTGAGTTCCTAAATACTAGATAAAACTAATCGTGATTAAAACCACAAGAAAAGGAAAATTAAACCGTGCTCCCCGGCAACGGCGCCAAAATTTGATCAGGCCTGTCGCAAGCCCGATGCAAAGATAAATTACTCAGACTAGGCTAATAACAAATTAATGTAATTAGGGAAGTAGGGGTCGATCCTCAAGGAGATGGTATTTCCTATGAATTATGAATCGTCTCACAATTGAGTTTTATCTAAATAAGAGCAAATTAAAATGAAAACAATAAAGCAAATGATGATTTAACAATAATGAGAAGTGTAACAACCCGAAAAGTACCCAATTTGTCTAAGTAAATATCTTTTGGATACTTTTCAGCAGACTTAAGTTTTTAAAATAGAATTTATTGTTTCGAGTCGTATTTTGAAATTCCGCGTTCGTATTTGGAATTTCTGAGAGATTTCATGAAAATCCCGTTTTTAGTCATCTTTGACTTTTCTTGACTTTTAAGTCGTCTTTGACTTTTCTTGACTTTTTAAAGTCGTCATTGACTTTTCTTGACTTTTAAGTCGTCATAAACTTTTCGTGACTTTTAAGTCATCTTTGACTTTTCATGATTTTTCAGTCAACTTTGACTTTCGTTGACTTATTCCCGACTCGCCTTATAAGTTTGAAGACCGAAATTTTATTTAAAAAACATAATATTTTTAATTTATTTTTTATTTAGATTTATTAAAATTTATGATAATTTAATAAAATTATTTTGAATTTATTCGGAATT
Organism: Heliosperma pusillum; assembly: GCA_022085475.1. NCBI lineage: Eukaryota > Viridiplantae > Streptophyta > Magnoliopsida > Caryophyllales > Caryophyllaceae > Heliosperma > Heliosperma pusillum. The sequence continues at coordinate 2,470 of JAIUZE010048987.1, forward strand.
TATAATAAGGTTTTACGGTTTACTCCCGACATCATTTTAAAACGTAATGTCCCGAGTCGAATTTAAATCCCGACACAAAAACCGAAACTCGACTTTGGCAGAGTCACGCTCCCTGTTCATCTTTTTCCCACTCACTTGATATTTAAAATTCTTTTGATTAAACTAATCAAAATATCTAGATATTTATTAACTTTATCGATCAGTTAACGGAAATTACGCAAATCGTTACAAAACTGATCCGACTTTCACCATACCACACGGTTTTCTAGGTCCTCTAATAGGACTAGATATTTGTCTTTCTTTTGATTATAATAACATAATATCTTGATATTTAATTTAATTATCTTAATATCGAAGTATATTTAATCGATTGCCGTAAAATAATTATTAATCGCGAGTCAATTCCGTAACAATAAGTGTCAAAACCCGAATCCCATCTTGCTTATAGTTTACACGCTCACCCAACCTCCGTACTCCTAACAACTTTTCATTTTCAACAAATAAAATTTAAGATTAAATATACACTTTAGCACGTTCTTCATTTGTTATCGTTGTTCTTCATTGTTCTTCATCGGTCTTGACAAACCTTCATAAAATCTTCGTTTCTTAATTAAATCCGTCCTAACTTATATTTCTAGACTCTCCTCTTCGCTCCTCATCTTCACGTACGGTTTTATTTCAATTCCGACAAAATCGTTTTCAACACTTTAATTATGGAAAATCATATTTTGTTCTAATAATGTTTTCCTTATTATTTCTTATAGGGGAAGATTTTGAAGACGAGTTTGGAGACTCGTATATTTTGGGTGAAGATTAGTAGGAGGGTCTCTTGGTTTATACTTCTTATTTTGGTGCTAATTGTCTTGTCTAGCTAAGGTAACGATTCCGAGTTACTCGACGGATATATGTTACATAGCTTTTGTTTTCTTTAGTTTTTGGTTCATCTTTGGTTTTTGTTCATATTATTATGATTTTATGATTTTTAGTTAGTAACATGATAGGTTGTTAATTTTATTATGTTGTTGGAATTTATAAATATGTTAGGGTTCTTGTTATATTTTATGATTTCTTCATGATGATGATTTTTGTATGTTGGATGGTTAAATTGGTTGTTAAAATGGTGGTTTGATTTATTTAAACATGTAAGAAACAATTTGGGGTGAATGGTGGTGGTGGCCGGAAATGGGGCTGTGAACCGGACCCAAACCAGGCCGGTTCAGGCCGGTTCAGGCCCGGTCCAGGCCGGTCTGGGCTGGTTCATGATGGGTCCGGGTTTTGGTCTTTGGGTTGTGTCGATGTTTGATTGTTATGTTGTTGTTTTGACGGGTTTTAATTATGTTAAAGCATGCGGGAAATAATTAGAAACGGTTTTTAGTAAAATCGTTAAAAAGGCCAAAACAGGCCCAAATCTGTCCGTGGGGCCCAGTCCAGGCCGTGTCATGTTGGCCCAAAAATCAGCCCGTGGGTCCCACTTTGGGACTTGTGACGGTTTTTGAATTATCGTTATTTTATCGCGTTTTGTAATAATTAGCAAGTGAGAAATATTAATAAGTAAAATATTTAATTAAAAAGTTTTTCATAAAATTATTATTTCTCACATGTTAGAAATTATAATACGAGATCGTAGTTTAATTTGATATCCTTTAAATCAAAAGGGTTTTTGGGATGTTATAATATTTCACGTGTTAGAAGTCTTAATAAAATAACATGAAATGAATATGTTGATTTTATGTCTATGTGGAAAAGACTCTGTTTCTAGCCGGTTTGACAAAACGGGTTTGGTCAAACTAAGATCTAGTCAGCCCCGTTTTGACTGATGACCCGTCGCGGGACTCGGGTCGGGGATTTGTCTTCAAGTAAGGTTTTATTTAATTATTGAATTAGCCTTAGTAGATATGAGGCGATATGATATTTGAATATGATTTATATGCAATTAGTCACATGTTAGGATGTTTGTCCCGTGACTGTTTGATTATATGGTTGAGTGTCGGTTGACTACGTACCCATAGGAGATTATGAGTAGATGGCGTCTGACCATTTATCTAAATGAGTATCTAGACCAGACATTGCTAGGCCGTACTATCTTTAACGAGAATAGTTCATGGTTAATGCTTTGTGTGTTGTCCGGACTTGGTGGGTTTTTATCCTAGTCAGGGCATGGCATCCTAAGAGTCGTTTGGGAAGGGCGCCAGCTAAGTACTAGCCATCTCTGTTAGGGGTCGCTAGTAGCGTTTTCAAGACGGTTAGTCATGGGACGGGGGACTGGAATAGATGTTGCGTACACACCCCCACCCCGCCCGGTGACAAACCAGGACACCTATGTCAGCCAGCCCAGAGACACCCACGGATGTTTTCCACCTTTCAGGCCCTCCACTCGCCTCGGTTACCAGAGTCTCATTGACTGTACTAGGAAACTTATGCCTGTCTACTGTAGAAGTATTGGTCTTTCATGTTTGTCTGATTCTATGAGGTTTTAGAGGTAGATGCAAGCCGGCTAAGATTGATAGAGTCTAGGAGTAACGATTGGTAACGATTCACATGATAAGTGTTGATTAGGGTTTGAGTGTATCGGGCCATGTACTGGTAACGTGGCCAGCATACCGAGCTTCCCACCTGGGTTTAGTGTATTATCGGTTTCACATGATAGCTTTCATATGCTAGGTTATATGTTAGTTATTTGTTTCATAACATGAAAAGCATATCTTATATGTTAAGTTTTGTATTTTCCATATACATTGCTTTTATGTTATTCATGTTTAATTAAACTCGACATTTCGTGGCTGGGAGAACTAGGAGTTACTCCCCACTGACTGTGGCTTCCGTGTTTATATTTAATGCGGTCGAACAGGTGGTGAATGCATATTTGGGGTACATGGACGAGCTAGCGAGCGAAGTATTTACCTTGGACCTATATTCGGGTCATAGTTTGTATATTATTATACACTCTTTTATTTCCGTATTAATACGGGAGATATGTCTTCCGTCTTGTATATTTCTTTTGTAGAATATTATTTCCGTTTTGTAATGACCCTTTTTATTTTATGACACCTTCGTTATGTTTTATTATCTTTTATGTATTTAAATAATTATTTTTTTCTTTCCGCAAATTTGAGGGTGTTACACTTGGTATCAGAGCTATTTTGCTCCCGACGCACGTTGTGTACCCTTGTATAAATAACTTGACCTTAATAAATAATAAACCGTGAGATAGAAGGGTAAGATGGGTAGATTAGGACTTATGTTGTAGTCTCTTTGTTCTTGCTAAATGATAAGTACTAATCTGTGTTTTTATTTTGCAAGATGCCTCCGAGGATTGACAACACTATTTTAGCAGCTCTTACCGTAATTATCCAAAACCAGCAAAATCTGCAAAACCAGCAAGCTAATCCGATTCCTACTCCTGTTCCTGATCGGGAGAGACACGGGAGTTATACGTGGGTTGCCTCACAGCTATCGAGGAGTCAAGCCAAAACCTATGATGGCGAAGTTGATCCCGTTAAACTTTCGGTGTGGTTACGAGAGATGGAGAAGAGTTTTTCTCTTTACGATGTCCTTGAAGAGGACAAGGTCCGTTTAGCTTCTCACTTCTTAGAGAAGGAAGCGGATCAGTGGTGGACTCTTTCAGGTCCTACCGCTAAGTTGGAGCCTAATGTCGGGTGGACTCGTTTCCGTGAGCTCTTGGAAGCGAGGTTTTATCCCGATGAGTTGAGACAACAAAAGTTGAAGGAGTTCATGGATTTTAAACAAGGACTTCTTTCTGTTCAGGAGTTTACTACCAGGTTCAATGAGTTGGCTCATTATGCCACTCGACTTATTAGGGTAGAGGAGGACAAAGCCTTCTTTTATTTGGGAAAGCTTTCTCCCCAGATAAAGGGGAAGATCAGTAGAGGTTCCACTTCCTTTGTCTCGATCTATAATGATGCCATCTGGGCGGAGAGTTCTATCAGGGAGATTGCCGAGGAAGCTCGTGCTTCTTATGTTGCTCCTAATGCCTTTGGCAAGAGACCTTTATATCCTTCATCTCGACCCTCCTTTTCTCCCTCTTTTCCAAACAAGAGGAGAAACTTCCAGGGTGGACAAGCTAATCAGAGAAACCGTTCCTTTATTACGAGTAACAACAACGATCTTAAAGATCGTATGTGCTTTCGGTGCAAGAGGCCTATTCATCCGGGTGTTGGTTGCTTCAACAAGCCACTAGTATGTTTTCATTGTCAAAAACCGGGGCATAGGTTTAATGAATGTCCCGAGAGGAAGAAGACGGTTTCTACACCGGGTATTTCGGGGCGACCTAAGGGTCGTATCTTTATTATGAGCCGTGCTGAGGCTGATGCCCAACCCGACATTGTGACGGGTATGTTCTCGATTTATGATTGACCGTGTTTAATTTTATTTGACACGGGAGCTTCTTTATCTTTTATTTCCATGAGACTATCCGATAAGTTACCGCTTAAAGCTTCAGTAGGAGAAACTACTCCTATATCGTTACCATCCGGAGAAGTATTTTCGTGTTCTTATCTTCATTCCGACATTCCAATATCCATAAATGGATCTATTTTTCCTGCAAATCTTCTTCGGTTTCCTTTAGAAGAGTTTGATATTATTCGGGGTATGGACTGGTTAGCTACTCATCATGCACGATTTGAATGTCGTGATCAGAAAATCATTCTCAAAAGTCCTTTGGGTGCTCGTATTTCTTATCAAGGAGTTAGAAAGCAAACAACGGTGAAGTTAATCTCGGCAATGAAAATGTTAAATGTTATGAAGAAGGGGCATCAAGCATTTCTATGTGTAGTGACTACTTCTGATTCTTCTCTTCCTTCTTTGAAGGATGTTCCAATTGTTTGTGAATATCCAGATGTTTTTCCCGATGAATTACCGGGAAGTGCTCCGGAAAGAGATGTTGAATTCTCTATTGATCTAGTTCCTGGAACTGGACCAATTGCCAAAGCTCCTTATCGTATGGCGCCTTCTGAGTTGAAAGAGTTGAGAATCCAACTCGATGATTTGATTGAGAAAGGCTTCATAAGGCCTAGTTCTTCTCCTTGGGGTGCGCCCGTACTATTTGTCAAGAAGAAAGACGGTCCAATGCGTATGTGCATCGATTATCGTGAATTGAACCGAGTCACCATCAAAAACAAATATCCTCTTCCTCGTATTAATGATCTATTTGACCAGTTACGGGGTGCTTCTACTTTCTCAAAGATCGATCTTAGATAGGGTTATCATCAGATTCCCGTTCGGGAAGCAGATATTCCGAAGACTGCTTTCAGCTCGAGGTATGGTCATTTTGAATTCAATGTGATGCCATTCGGTTTGACCAACGCCCCAGCTATTTTCATGGATCAAATGAATCGTACTTTCCGGGAGTATCTTGATAAATGTGTGGTGGTATTTATTGATGACATTCTAATCTTTTCAAAATCTGAGGAAGAGCATGCTATTCACCTTCGAGCCATTTTGGGTGTTCTTCGACACCAAAGGTGGTATGCTAAGTTCTCCAAATGTGAATTCTGGTTGCCCGAGGTATCTTTCCTTGGTCATGTCATTTCGAAAGACGGTGTTATGGTCGATCCCGCGAAAATTGAGGCAGTTGTGGATTGGAAAAGTCCGAAAAATGTGTCCGAAATCCGGAGTTTCCTTGGTTTAGCAGGCTATTATCGTCGGTTTGTGAAAGATTTCTCCAAATTAGCTAGACCGATGACACAATTGCTAAAGAAGGACGCAAAGTATGTTTGGACCGATGAATGTGAAATTGCCTTTTTGGAATTGAAGAAGAGATTGACTACCGCACCGGTTTTAACATTACCAGATGATGAAGCTGAGTATGATGTATATTGTGATGCTTCTAAGCATGGTTTGGGATGTGTTTTGATGCAGAATAGAAAGGTTATTGCTTATGCTTCTCGACAACTCAGGGTTCATGAAGTGAATTATCCGACTCATGATCTTGAGTTAGCAGCTGTAGTACATGCCTTGAAAACTTGGAGACATTATCTTATTGGAGTGCATTGCCGAATCTACACCGATCATAAGAGCTTGAGGTGCATTTTTACTCAGAAGGAATTGAACATGAGGCCGAGAAGATGGTTGGAGTTAGTGAATGATTATGATGCTGAGTTGATTTATCACGAGGGAAAAGCAAATGTCGTGGCAGATGCTTTGAGTAGAAAGACTAGTCATTCATTAAATGCTCTTGGTACTTTAACCCCGAGAGCGGGGTAAACCGAAAGTTCAGGAAGCGTTCAGAAGCTTCAGATACAGTTCGTTGGGAAAGGATTTGATTATCTTGGTGCTATGACCGCGGAACCTGATTTTTATCGTGAGATTCGTACTTGTTTACCGGAGGATGCTACTTTTATCGCCATTCGAGCAAAAATATCACTTGGGCAAGCAAAGGAATGTGTGGTGGATAATGATGGCTACCTTCGTTACCATGGTCGAATGTATGTTCCGAGAAGTGCCGAGTTGAGGAAGAGAATACTTGATGAAGCTCACCTTTCTCCTTATTCTATTCATCCGGGCGGGGACAAAATGTATAAAGATTTGAGACCACAGTTTTGGTGGCCTAGGATGAAGATTGAAGTGAAGGAGTATGTTAGTAGATGTCTTACTTGTCAGAAGGTGAAGATTGAACATCAAAGACCCGGAGGTTTGCTGCAACCTTTGGAGATTCCTCTGTGGAAATGGGAGTCTATTTCTATGGACTTTGTGATGGCGTTACCTAGAACTTATAGTGGAAAGAATGCCATCTGGGTTATTGTAGACCGTCTAACCAAGTGTGCCAGATTCATACCTATCAAAGAAACTTGGAGTATAGATAACTTAGCTGATTCCTATGTGAGAGAGATAGTACGCTACCATGGAGTTCCTAAAGATATAGTTTCCGATCGTGATCCGAGATTCGGTTCCCGATTCTGGACAGCCTTACAAGAAGCCATGGGTAGTAAATTGTTGATGAGCACAGCTTTTCATGCCGCGACTGATGGTCAAACTGAGAGAACGATCCAAACCTTGGAAGATCTTCTTCGTGCTTGTGCTTTAGATTTTCATACATCTTGGGAGAAGAGTTTGCCTTTGGTGGAATTTTCTTATAACAACAGTTATCATGCATCTATCAAGATGTCACCTTATGAGGCTTTATACGGTAGGAAATGTCGTAGTCCGGTTTGTTGGGATCAAGTGCAAGATGATCATATGTTTAGTCCCGACATCGTGACCGAAACAATTGATCAAGTTCAAGTCATTCGAGAACGAATGAAAGCCGCTCAAGATAGACAGAAATCCTATGCCGATGTTCGTCGACGACCGCTTGAATTTGATGTGGATGACCGTGTATTTCTTAAAGTGTCACCTATGAAGGGAGGGAAACGGTTTGGAGTGAAAGGAAAGTTGAGTCCTAAATATATTGGACCGTTTCGTGTGCTTCAAAGAGTTGGTCCTGTTGCTTATCGTCTGGAATTACCTTCGAACTTGAGCAAAGTTCATGATGTGTGCCATGTTTCTCAGTTGAAGAAGTATATCAGTGATCCGAGTCATATTATTCAAGAAGAAGTGTTGGACTTGGAACCTAATTTGGCTTTGGAAGAAAGGCCGATTCGTATACTTGAAAGGGCTAACAAACAACTCCGAAACAAGGTGGTGCCTTTAGTTCGTATCCTTTGGCTTTGTGGAAACGTCGAATCAGAAACGTGGGAACCCGAAGCTAAAATGTTAGCTAAATATCCCGAGCTCTTTGCTTGAGGTAAATTTCCTTCTTTCTTTCCTCTTTCTATTCGATCTAACCGTTCGAAGATTACGTACCTTCTATCGATATTCTTGATGCTGACGAGAACCTGCTGTTCCGTAGATAGGACCCCGTATCTTATTACAAATATATTTTTAACAGTTTTAAAATAGACCTACATATATGTTACGTTCCTTCTTCTAAGTTTCGAGGACGAAACTTTTTAAAAGGAGGGGTGATTGTAACAACCCGAAAAGTACCCAATTTGCTTAAGCAATAGCTTATGGATACTTTTCAGTAGAACTTAAGTTTTTAATATAGGAATTTTTGTTCAGAGTCGTATTTTGAAATTCCGCGTTCGTATTTGGAATTTTTGAGAGATTTCATGAAAAGACCGTTTTTGGTCATCTTTGACTTTTCTTGACTTTTAAATCGTCTTTGACTTTTTCTTGACTTTTTAAAGTCGTCATTTACTTTTCGTGACTTTTAAAGTCGTCTTAAACTTTTCTGAACTTTTAAGTCATTTTTGACTTTTCCCGACTTTTTAGTCGATTTTGACTTCCGTTGACTTTTCCCGTCTCGGCTTGCGATTTTGAAGACCGAAATTTTATTTAAAAAAATAATATTTTTGATTTATTTTTATTTCGATTTATTAAGATTTGTCATAATTTAATAAAATTATTTAGAATTTATTTGGAATTTAAAGAATAACTTTTACGGTTTTAACCAATCGTCATTTAACTATTCCCGACGCATCGTAAAGCGCGCAACAATAATCGAAACTCGACTTTGGCATGAGTCACGCGGCCATGTCATCGTTTTCCACTCACGATTGGATATTTTAATTGATTCGATTAAAATAATACAAATATCTTAGATATTTGTTACTTTATCGAGCCGTCAACGGAGATTACGCAAATCGAGCAAAAACAGACCCAAATCACCTCAAACCCCACGGCTCCTTAAAGTCCTCTAATGGCCTTGATATTTTGATTACTTTTGATTACAATATCATAATATCTAGATCACTATTCGCTTTATCCATCAATTAACGAAAATTACGCAAAACGCTCGAAATCAGACCCGACAATCACAATTCCACACGGCACACTTACCCACTCTTAAGCCTTGATATTTTCATTATTTTTACATTTTAATCTCATAATATCTTGATATTAACTTTATCGTAAATTATATTTAATCGTTTACCGTAAAACAATTATTAAACGCGAGTCAATTACGGAACAACAATTTCAAAACTCGACACCTTTATGTGTCTATAAACACACGGCACACACCCACCCATATGACTCACAAACAACTTTTCATTGTACAACAAATCAAAATAAGATCAAAACCTCACTTTATTTAATCGTTCTTCGCGTTCTTCATCGTTCATCTTTAGTTCTTCATCGTTCTTGAGCAAAACCTCCATAAATCCTTCGTTTCTTAATTAAATCCTTCCTAATTTATATTTCTAGACTCTCCTCTTCGCTCCTCATCTTCTAGTACTGTTTATTTTCAATTCCGTCAAGATCGTTTTCATCATTTAATTATGGAAAATTTAGTTTAAGTTCTAATAATTGTTTTTCTTGTTATTTCTTATAGGGGAAGAGTTTGAAGACGAATTTGGGGACTCTGATATTTTGGGTGAAGACTAGTAGAAGGGTTTTCTTATTTATATATTTCTTATATTTTGGTGCTAAGTGATTTTGGCTAGCTAAGGTAACATTTCCGATTTACTCGACGAATTAATGTCACATAGGTTTTAGTTTATGTTCATGTTATGGTTATTTAGGATTTGAGTTAGTAATATAGTCTTTAGTTTTTATTTATTTGGATTTTGGTTCATCTTTATATTTTTGGTTCATGTTTTATGATTTATGGATTTTTAGCTAGTAATATGTTAAGTAGTGGTTATTATGTTGTTTTATGATTTTTGATGATTTTTATGTTGTATGGAATTTTATTGTTGTTTATGATTTTGATGATAGTTTTATGTGGTATGGAATTTTATTATTGTTTTATGATTTTAGATGATATTTTTAAACGTTTTGTTGTAGAGAATTTATGTGATTTATGTTCTGATGATTTATGTGTTAGAAATTTTTTATGTGATATTTTTGTTCTTGAAAGAATTTTTATGATTTTCCATAAAGTTATGATTTTTATGTTGTTTAGGAAATTTTTCATATGTTAGTGTTCTTGATGAATTTTGATGATTTTTACTAAGTTATGATTTTTATGATTTTGTATGGATTTTTAACAAGTTTAGTGTTCTTGATAAATTTTGATGATTTTACTAAGTTATGATTTTTATGATTTTGTATGAATTTTAACAAGTTTGGTGTTCTTGATAAATTTTGATGATTTTAATAAGTTATGATTTTGTGTGGAAGATGGTTAAAATGGTTGTTTGATGATTAAAAACAAGTTTGGAATTGATTTGGTGTGTTTGATGTTGAAACCGAGAAAAGGGCAAGAACCGGGTCCAAACCGGACCGGTCCAGGCCGGTTCAGACCCGGTCTGGGTTGGTCAAGGTGGGTCCGGGTTTTGGTCTTTGGGTTGTGTCGATGTTTGATTGATTGGTTGTTGTTTTGACGGGTTTTAATTATGGTAAGCATGCGGGAAAATATTAGAAAACGGTTTTAGAAAAATTAAAGCAAAACAGCCTTTTTGAAGCCAAAACAGCCCGTGGACCCATCCAGGCCCATATTGGGTCCGGCCCATTTCAGCCCGTGGGTCCCACTTTGGGACTCGTGTCGGTTTTTGAGTTATCGTCATTTTTATCGTGTTTTGTAATATTTAGCAAGTGGGAAGTATTAATAAGTAAAATATTTAATTAAAAAGGTTTTCATAAAAATTATTATTTCTCACATGTTAGAAATTATAATACGAGATTAGTTTATGTTGAAATCATTTAAGTCAAGCGGGTTTTGGGTATAATATGATATTTCACATGTTAGAAGTAGTAATAAAATAACATGTAAGGAATATGTTGATTTTATGTCTATGTGATAAAGACTCTGCTTCTAGCCGGTTTGATCCAACGGGTTTGGTCAAACTAAGATCTAGTCAGCCCCGATTTGACTGATGACCCGTCGCGGGACTCGGGTCGGGGATTTTGTCTTCAAGTAAAGTTGTGTTTAATTATTGAATTAGCCTTAGTAGATATGAGGTCGAATGGATATTGATTATTATTGATATGCATTAGTAACATTGATAGGATGTTTTCCCGTGAGATTTATTATATGGTTGGTGTGTGTTGACTAAGTCACCCATCGAGAATTGGGGATAATATGCCGTATTGACCATGCTAATTCTAAATGAGTAGCTTGGACCACGAAATCGATAGGCCCGCTTTTACTATCCTTTAACGAGCATTGGTAGTTGCAATGCTTGATTAGCGATTGGTGTCCGGCTTGGTGGGTTTATATCCAAGTCGGGGCATGGCTACCGATTCATTTTGGGAAGGGAGCCAGCTTAAGTACTAGCCATCTCTGTTTAGGGGGTCGCCTAGCAGAGTTTCTTGTGTACGGTTATGTCATGAGACGGGGAATGGAATAGCTGTTGTCGCTAGGTCTGATCAGTCTAGGACTAGGATGTTTTCCTACCTTGTGGTATAGCCTCGAGTTACAGAAGTCTACTATCGACGGTTCTAAGAACTTCTGCCTGTTTGTAGAAGTATTTGTCTTTCATGTTTGTATGATTCTTGAGTTCTAGAAGGTTGAGATGCAAAGCGGTAGGATTTGATAGAGTTTGGATTAACGGTTGTTAATGATTCACATGATTACGTCGGTTGATTCGGGTTGAGTTGTATCAGGGCCATGTTAACCTTGGTAACCGACTGAGCCAGCATACCAGCTTCCCTACCTCGAGTTATATTTTTTTATCGAATTCACATGATAGCTTTCATATGATAGGTTATATGTTAGTTAACTGTTTCATAACATGAAAAGCATATCATATATGTTAAGGTTTTGTATTTTATATATACATTGCTTTTATGTTTTCATGTTTCATTATACTCGACATTTCGTGGCTGGGAGAACTCGGAGTTACTCCCCACTGACTGTGGCTTCCGTGTTGATATTTAATGCGGTCGAACAGGTGGTGTTGCATATTTGGGGTACATGGACGAGCTAGCGAGTGAAGTTTTACCTTGGACCTATATTCGGTTCATAGTTTGTATATTATTATACACTAGTTTATTTCCGTATTTATACGGGAGATATGTCTCCCGTCTTGTATATTTATTTTGTAGAATATTATTTTGTTTTGTAACGAACCTTTTTATTACGTAATGACACCTTCGTTATATATTCGTATCTTTTATGTATTTAAATAATTTTTTTTTTCTTTCCGCAAATTTGAGGGTGTCACATGTCCACCCACGTTGGGTAAAAACATCTTTAGGCCACTCGAGGAGTAGTTACTGTAAATGCGTGGCCACGCTCGGAAAGAGATCTATGGTAGATTTTCCGGTCAGACAGTTACTCTCCCTATCGAGAAAACCACTCTAGATATTGTCAATCGCAAGTGCGACATGAAAGACACCTTGTGTTGAGTGGGAGAAGTGATAAAGAGACAAGAGAATCGGTGAGCACATTGTGTCAGAAAGTGGGAGATTGGGGAGTAGGTGTCCTCCACAATAGTGCGCCATATAATGAATATTATTAAGGAATATAATTGAGATATTTATTGACTATATATATGATTAGTCAGTTGATTAACGTAAATCAATAACGGTTGGCTGACTAGAGTTTGACGTTATTGTCGTATGACGGCGGTGATCAACTGATCCCTTTCGGTCACACATAAAGGATGAAATCCAAATAATAACTAATTATTTGTATACGATACAGTTAATTAGTACATTACATATATTCGATATGTATGAGAGTTAATTGTTAGAAATTGAGTTAAGTACTCAAATTCAATTAAGTTTATTTTTCAATTATGCGATAATTGACTAATAAATTTCTCTTCCAACCTATTTGCCTCTTGAAAATTTCTCTTGATAGTTCCTCCATCTTACCATTGGTATCCTTACCTTCCTTTTGTAACATTTTGTTGGATGTCATACCCATTTGTTTGAGGTATATTATACTTAGTCGGAAGAACTTAGAATTTTGTGGAATATTAGTGTTTATGAGTATAGGCTTGGTGGAAAAGCTTTTGGCTATAGTTCTTGGATTTAAATATATGATCTTACCTTATGGTATCGGGGACTCGTTTAAAGTAGTAAGGTTTCGTTGGAAGTTGAACCATATTACTTGAGGATTATAGATATAAGCGAGGTTCGATGATGTAATCTATGATGGAAATACCTTGGGATGTAATGATGATGTTTGGCTTAATGTTGCAATATCGTTTTGAGGATCAAAATAATCATAATGATAGTTGGTAGTGGTGGTTAAGAATTTTAGTGATTATTTAAGTGTTACTTGGAAAATTGTGGTCTTTAAATGTTGGACCCTAACGGGAATAATTACCTTGTGGAATTTTGGATTAGGATGACCAAACTTGAGGAATATTTTCATAAGCAAAAAAACCGATGTATTGAGAGTTTGAAGGAGCTAAATAAATTGATTTACGGTCGCATTGCCCTCTAATTGGCAAAAGTTAAGTGAAATGAGATTGGGTGACTAATCTCTTTTGAGGATTTGTGTTTTAACTTTTGAAGATGAGAAAGTTCATTGTTAATAGCTTAGGATAATGAATTTTGGAATAAATTGGATCAAAGGATTTCATAGTAAGCCTCTTTTACCTTGTGGTTGTTAGGGGTCTTGTTTCCCTAATTATAAATATTTTGATGGTAGTTTCCAATAAGAGTTTTGATGAAGCTAAGAAGATTAGAGTTCGTAATGAATCTTTCATGGGTTGTGAGTTATGGAGTTTACCGTATCGATGGACCTTAGAAGATTTTAATTGAATTTGAATAATTGGGAGTTGTTACTCGATGTGTCATGCTTATGAAATATTTTGGTAGGAATCTGATGATTGCAAATGTTGAGAATATATTGCACTCTCTTGAGGACTAGATTCTGGTGCAGTTAGTGTTGTCGAGTTACGATCGACATTTGAATTTTCATAGATGAAAGATAGTATTGTGGTTCATTCCTCGCTCTTCCCTCAAATTGATCCTTAGGCAATCCGCTACCTTTCAATCCTTTCCCTTTTTAGTCCTTTTTAATCGTTTGGGCGTACCTCCTTTTATCACGATTTGTGATTTCGATGTTCGAGTCGCTCTACGTTCGTGTAATGTCTTCTTGTTGTGTTTCTATCCTTGAGAAAACTTTCAAAATCTCTTTATTTCTTCCCTCTTTCCATTCGATTTATTCTTTCGAATATTCCGTTCCTTCTATCGAATATCATCTTTTATAAATAGATTATTAGAAGCTTTAGTTAGAAATTTTAAGCATAGATAGTAGAGTTATTACCTTTACTATAAAATTTTTGAACTAAAAGTTTTAGGAAATGTTTTATGATTTCAAGTATTTTACCGTCAAGAAGTGTTGAGACTCGTTATTGGAGACGTTCGATAACTAGTTTTCTCATTTGTTGATGTGAAAATGTATCTTTTAAATTCTTTGACTTGGGACGTCGATGTTCTTAACGGCCGACGAGAACCTTCCGCCCCGCTGATAAGACCCTATATTTTTATTACAAATATATTTTTAACAGTTTTGAAATAGACCTACATATATGTTACTTTCCTTCTTCTAAGTTTCGAGGACGAAACTTTTTAAAAGGAGGGGTGATTGTAACAACACGAAAAGTACCCAATTTTTCTAGTAAAAATATTTACTAACACTTTTCAGCAGACTTAAGTTTTTAAAATAGAATTTATTGTTTCGAGTCGTATTTTGAAATTCCGAGCTCGTATTTGGAATTTCTGAGAGATTTCATGAAAATCCCGTTTTTAGTCATCTTTGACTTTTCTTGACTTTTAAGTCGTCTTTGACTTTTCTGGACTTTTTAAAGTCGTCATTGACTTTTCTTGACTTTTAAGTCGTCATAAACTTTTCTTGACTTTTAAGTCATCTTTGACTTTTCTTGACTTTTAAGTCGACTTTGACTTTCGTTGACTTTTCCCGACTCACCTAGTAATTTTAAAGACCGAAATTATATTTGAAAAATAATAAATTTAATTTATTTTTATTAAGATTTATTTGAATTTATGATAATTTAATATAATTATTTTGAATTTATTCGGAATTAAAGAATAACTTTTATGATTTAACCCCAAACGTCATTTAACTATTCGCGACTCAACTTAAGTCCCGAAACAAACCCGGAACCCGACTCTTGCATGAGTCACACGCCCCATGTCACCTATTTTCCACTCATGTTAGATCTTTTAACTAATATGATTAAACTAATAATAATATCTAAGATATTTGTAACTTTATCGGTCTGTCAACTTAAATTCCGCAATCGCTTAAAAACAGACCCGATGTCTCTTCTTTTCTCACGTCTCTTTCTCCTCTCTTAAGCTAGATATTTTCCTTTCTTTTGTTTACAATAACATAATATCTAATTAATATCTAGATATTTCATTAAACTATTATAAAACCGAATAATATCTAATTAATTACCGTAATACAATTATTAAACCCGAGTCAATCCCGTAACAACAATTTCAAAACCCGACTCCATATTTCTTCTATATGTACACGGCTCCTCTCACACTTACTCACTAACAACTTTTCAGTTTACAATAAATCAAATTAAGATCTAATTAACACTTTCTTTAATCGTTCTTCATCGTTCTT